>VZRS01003723.1:89107-250181 GCA_013398055.1 Ifrita kowaldi | reverse complement strand
TTTTTTAATGAGCATCACACAGGAATGTCAGTGTTTCTCAGATTCAGGGTGACAAAAAAGAACAAATTGGAGTTTCCAACTGAACCCTAGAATTACTTATTTGTCTTTAGGTTAATTATTGAAATTTTACGGACATAATGTAAGATACAAAAAATCCAAAACCAATTCTAAGAATTTCTCAGAAACACATTATGATGTTTAATTGAGCAATTCAGTTTTAATACACTGAAAACACCTGTCCTTTTATTATCTCTAGATTCCCCTGCTTCTGACTTCCACTGTTTTGTAGAAAAACAGCCCCAATGATTATTGCTTCTCCTTTATTATCTCCCTAAAGCTATTTTTCCCCCCTCCCCAACTGCAGGTAACAAAAAAGACAACTTGAGTATATGGAGTTTTATCACAATTTCATGTCTAGCACACTCCCCCTGTGACTCACCCCAGCTGAGGACTACACCCCAGCAGCCAAGGGTGCTTTTGATCTTCCAGAAGGTGAGAACAGCAGGGAAGCCTCTTGGAGCAGAGTCCAGGAGAGCCACATTAACATCTTGCCCACATAAGGCTCATTTCACGCATGGCATGTGCAGTAGTCCATGGATTTAAATCTACCACAGATTCATGCTTGTTTTCTACTTCATGAATTGAAATACTTGATTTTAAAGCAAAGTTTAAAAATTACTTTCGTTTTACTCTAGTTGCTTATAAAAATGTATATAAAATAATAGTAACAAGAAGGCACATCGACAGCTATACTACAGTAATGTTTTAATACTAGAAACCTGCACAGGCTTTGGTCACTGAAATGATACCAATTTTATTATAACACCTGTGTTCAATGAGCTGCTAATTCTTCACAATTGATATATCCATGTAGAAATTACTATTAATTTGTTACGGTTTTGATTGCAATATCAAAATACGCATTTTTCAGTAAGATTAAATACACTGTTTTCAATAAAGCAGAACATTTTCTTTTTAAAAAAATAATTCTAATTTAAACGGGTTTATTAACAAAATAGGATATTTAAAAGTTACCACTGAAAACATCAAGAGCAGAACATGAGTTTTCTCCTTCTTACTAAATCACCCTGAATAATTAACACCAATTAGCATCAGTGTAAACTACTGGCTTAATTACTAACAGTATTAATAGGTAAGTAACAGCTAGAGACAAGCACCTCCTCATTCCTGTAACTGGCAAATGAAAGACCTAGAAAGTAAAATGTATAAGATGCACCCACCATGAATACACAGTTCCTTCCATGGCTGAGAAACCTAAAGTGATACAAGTATTTTCAGGTACATCTGAATAGGTGCTCTAAGCTGCTTTTAATCAGTAAAATTTAATATATATGAGACAATATTTCCAGTTAACACAATCTTCATAATTTTTAAGTGTAACCATCTTAGTGCAAACTAGATAAAATCTAAGAGCAAAAAAAAAATTTTTTCCCATGCTATTGAATATGATGTTTACACCTTAGAGATGCTCATAATGCTATCTGTAATCTCAGTTTTTTACTGGATGTTAGGCAAGCAGAACAGGAGCTGCTGGCCAGTGCAAGGATGTGCAGTAATGCATCCTCCTGTTTCTATTGCTCTGGATAACTTATGAATATACATTGTGTCACCCTGATGGCATGCAATTATTAGGAAACTGTGTGTTCCTGAATAGAAGGATGTGAGGTACAACTACCTGCATAGATGGACAAGAAGAGCCTATCATAAGATTGCACTGACTAATTGCATCTTACTTCAAAGACTAAGTTTGAAATGCTTCTCTGCTAAACACACCAGATATTTCATGATTAGCTCTCACTTCATTTACCTAATATATATGTCACAGCATAAAGTCCTGTGTCACATCGCCAACAGCTTGAGCTTAACTGTGTGAAGGATTCCAGGTGATGCTCTGAACTATTAAAACCAAAATTTGAAAAATATCTCCAGATATGATTCAAAAGTTTGAATATAAAATGCTTTGAGAATTTTTTTATATTTAAAGTATTTTAATACATCTTTAAAATTTTTCTCTTCACTTTTTATTAAATATGGGGGTATTTAAAATGCAATTTCACACAAAGATCAAACAAAAGGAGATGAGTTAGTTGACGAAAACAGTAATAAAGAATAACTGATATATATTTTTTATTAAGGTACAGTAAACAAAATGCATTCACAAAATAGATAATCAATACTTTTAAATACCATAAAGAATAACCCGTAAACAGAAAACATTTGTTAGAAGCACAAACATAGGAAATAATCATGAGTATAAAACATACACTGGCTCAGCATTTTTAAGACAGTTGGGGATGTTATTCTATGTTACTCACATTAAGATGAATAAACTTCCGCAATCATATGAGATAAGCAAACAAACAAAATAGTAAAATGAAAATGAGAGATTGTCAAATTAAGTACTCATTTCCTTCTTACAATTACTGTGTTTCCAAAAGAGTAACAAAACTTAGCTAGGCTTGATATAAAACCTGTCAAGCAGCCAGCAAAAAGCCAGTCACTCCTGCTAGTTGGGAAAGCAGAATTTTGCAAAGTTGATTACTTCACCCGTTCTCAGAGGTTTCAAAGGTAATCACTGATTTGAAGAAAACAGAGGTAGAATACAAGACAGCATTCATAATTTTAAAAAAAAAAGTCCTTGTAACAAGGTAATGCTTCAGTTACTCAAGTACTGGTTATTCTTTGAAGGTCACATTTCTGTGGAGAAAGAAAAGATGTCAAAATTAACTATTTTATTTTACTAATTAAAATTAGGATAAAACGTAATAATTAGCTTTAACCTCCTCATATGCTCTTCTGTTATTCCCAAATATCAACTATTAGCATATTACCCACAACTCTACGCCACCGACCCACTACTAAAATTATTTATAAAAGTAAAAGTGAGACGAGAAGAAAGAGAAAATTTCTTGAGATGATTAAATGGAGTTAGAGAGAGACAGCTGTAACACTGCAGAACAGTAATTACAGAGTACACTTTACTCTGGTAAGCTCCCAAGAAGGAATAAACAAGTAGGATGAAAGATGGTAACAGTACTGCTGAGATCACTCTACTGTAATTGATATGTTTAAAAGGCAAGACATGCATAACAACTGCATGTGAATTCAACTGTTAAAAACCACTTTCCTTAAAAATACATACTTCATGAAAATGGGATATTTTCTGGTAAGATATGGTACAGAGTTGACATTGTTAAAACTAAGCATACAAATATTAGATAAAAATAGTGCACCACATGGTATCCTTCAAGCATAGCAACTGGACTTTTCATTGCTCTCAGGACGCACTGTAAAGCAAGGAAGACTAAAGACAACTCTCTGCTGATGATACTCATTCTCAGAAATACATTCTCTGTCATCATCTCAGTCAAAATGTTGGTTTGCAACATAACAGGGTATGCCTAGGGGCTCACCAGTAGAGCAAAAGGCGTAACTGCTGCTTCATCCCCACTGACAGTATCTCATTTGCTACAGTTTCCGCTTTTTTGCTTTGCCCAAAACCTCGCAGAAGAGAAAAATTGCTGACAATGTGGGTTCATGCCATGCTGAGCTCAGTTCTCAAGAAACCTGTGTCTTTGTTAACAAAAGTAAGCTTAGAACAAGCCATATGTATTTACCAACAAAAATAAACTTTAAAATCTGTTAGCTAGATTCATGAGCTGTCCCAGCACACATATTTCCTACAACGATATCTCAACAAACACTTTATCTCTCCTGTCCTTCCCCTCTTCACTGCAATTTATCACGCAGTATAGGACAGGGGGGATCTACAGTCAATAATCAGGCTTGTAACCCATAACTGGCATCATCTAAAACAACAATGAGGTCTAAAAGAACAAAAATGACAGTGAAAATGAACACAGGCCCATTTTCATTTTTTTATGGACTACAGTGATCACGATCTTAGACATTCATAGATTCAAGCACTACCAATGAAAAATGTATTAATTATTTTTATGCACTTATTTTGGAGATCGTTTCATCTAATGTGTAGGGTTCAAATGCAGTTTACTCGGACTTTTCTGTGGAATGTCTTTCCTTCATTGCTGTACTCAGGAGAATTTCATGGCATTCCTCTTAATATGAACCATTCATTGTTTGGAGATAACTATTAACAATAAACTAGCAAAGTATATTTGGATATAATTAATGGTAGTAATACACAGGCAACATACATTTGAAAGTTGTCAGGTAGTGCAAGACCATTAACAAAAAGAGGAATGAGAATCCATTATATTATATGGTCTTTGGAGAGCACTTTGCATTTACTGGTTGCAATCAATATTTTATAGTAGGAGAGACAGCAAAAGCAGAACTTAGAAACATTTGAAGTGTGTAACTATTTCATATAGTCACAAAGGTATTATTTAGAAACAGTTTAAACCCAACTCTTAAATAGAAATGATCTGCTAAAATCAAATCACTTACTTTTCAGCTGCTGCTTGATCAGTTGTTCTTTCAGTGCTGCATTCTGGAGACCGTGAGGGAGACCTCAGTGTGGAGCTGAGGGGAGGTGAAGCCCGTAGTGAGGATGTGGAGAGGCCATGCCGACGCATCTCCTGAATTGCTCGCTCTCTGCCAACAAACAGCACCCTCAGTTACACAACACTTTGCTACTGCAGGATGTTAGAGGAAGAAAATAGAACTTTGCAAAAAGTCTCATTTTCTTGTAAAGTCACTCAGTTCTATTCCTGCTTTCATGAGAAGGGAATTTTTTTTATTTTTAGAGGCAGTGGTAAACTCACAAAACTTACGAAGAAATCCAGAAGCTGTGTAAGATTTTTTCTTTTTTAATTAAGCAGTTTTCAGGATGAAAATATTAGACTTTGCACAACAAGAGGAACAGAGTTTTCCATAAAAGTTCCTCACTATTGAAAAAAGCAACAGTTTTAAAAGTGAGAAAGAAGAAATAAGGAGGGAGAGCCAACTCACTGGAAAACCAGCATCTTACCGTTCAAATCGCTCAGTTGTCAGTTTCCTTTTTAAAACGTCACAGTCAGTCTGCAGCTGTGCAACTTTGCTTCGAAGTACGGAAACCTCTCTATTATTGCTGCTTCTAAAAAAAAACCGTGAGAAGCAACCAATTTTTCTTTGAACAGTGTCAGCTAGGAGCCTAGAGAAGTTAGAGCAAGATAAAACAAAACCAGATACTGAACGTGTTGTTTCCCGGACTAAGTCAAAGACAAATGAGAAGCAGCAAGAACCAAATGAACACAACAGTATATTTCTGGAAGAACCTAAGGTGAGAATGAAGTGAGAAGCTGGCAAGCATCTCACTACATCCTGACTACATCATGTTATTTTTCAGACAAAGGTAAACACAAACATGTTTTATAAAAAGAGACAAAGCAACTACAACATTAGTTTATTGATTTACTGTCCTCTGTTGCAATTTGAGATGGTCTTTATGTAAAAAAAGAAGAATAAAACAGTAAATATCCACAAAAAATTACAAACATAACAGATATGTCTTCAGTAAAAATTTTATCAAGCAGGCTGGAACTATCTGGCTTGCCATGAATACAACTGAATCAAATCTAAGTAAAAATTGTATTAAAGCAAATACCAGACCAGCAAAACACAGAGTCTGAAAGCTCGGTAACTACAACTGTTATGGGGCTGTTTCAATTTCAAGAATTAAAATTAAAAGGAGCCTTGAAAATCTTAAGAAACATAGCTAATATACCTCTTAATAAATCATCAGCTTGGCCAATTCAATTCTTGGTTGCAAAATACCATTAATTACATTATAAAGGACGAAAAAGAAATCGATGCATGTAAAATAAGTTGTCTAAATGAGAATCTAGATGGTAGTGTTATTCCATACAGTCTTCAAAGCCAGTATGAGGTGGAGTGCTCAAAAGTCACTTGTGGAGAAGCAAAGTTGTACTAGTTTATTGCTAAAGCACTGGATTGAAATTCTGAAAAACAAGTTCCACACCTAGGTCAGTCACAGACTTCCTGTATGGCACCCGCTGGTCTTTGAGTCCAGGAAGATGAAAACTACTCAAGAGATTTGTTCCAAATAGAATGGCAGAATATTTTTTCCCATGGTCCCTATTCAGTAAAATTCCTAGAATGGTATCTTGATCCAGTATGTTGAGAACAGATGCAGAAGACAAGACATCTCGATGATATCTTATAAGTCCTTCAAAGACAGGCATATGCTTTCAGGATGGAGGTAAGAATTCAGGGCCCAATATCATTATCGTAAAACAAGGAAAGAAAGCGAACAGTTTGTGAGTTCTGAGGTTATTCCATGTCAACGACATTTAAACAAAATTAAAGAGCATTAAGTAAATCACTCCAAGGTTTAGAAATATTTAAATTTAAAACCCTTTATGCACAGTAATCATCATATAAGTTTACATGATGATGCACAATTTTCACAGGACATCTGTCTCTTTCACAGTAGATACACACAGCCATCAACAAGTAGTTTAGCTATTCCATATTCTCTGTTTATTTAATTCTTTAGTCACTCTAGAGCCTCAAGATCTCATTTACTGTACTATCACCCATGCAGTACTCAAAGTAAAACAACTACTTATTCTTTACAATACTGATAAATACAGCACTGGAGAACTTCACAAGTTAAACTTAATTCTGACAACACTAAGGTCAGAGGTTGTAGCAGTGCCATTTTCTAAATAAAATGGAAGGACAGGCACTGTAAAGCCAAAACTTTAAATAATGTTCAAAAATATTGGCACATGATTTTTGTCAGTTAGAACTGAAATTCTGCCAAGCAAAATGAATTTTTGTATTTTGCAAGACACAAATATAATTGTCACATACTTCAGTCACAGCTGTGAGCATTTAAAGTTCCTGTTTCTTGGACTGCAACTACCACAAACCAAGTAGTGGAAAATAAGGTATATACAACTAGTTCTCACACCTGAACACTTGCCTAGTAACATGCAGAACCTTTGAGATAAACAGTGGAAAACAATTCAACAGAATGGCCACTCTTTCTCCAAGAGAACATTTTCCTTCTTCCTGCAATATCCCACCCTATTAACAATGCAAGTATTGACATTTACAAAAAAACAAACGAACCCTACAATGTGTGCAAAAGAAAAATAGTGGAAAAATTACAGTCCACTTAGTTAAACAGAGTTTTACAATGTTTCTACACAAAGTAACTGAATTAAATTTAATTTAAAACTCTTTCTTCCCTTTTTTATTTTTTGTTTTTTGGGGTTTTGTTGGTTTGTGTTTTTTCTAACTTGCACATTGAACTTCATAATCAGGACTTTCTATTAGCTTCTGTTCATTGTATGCAATTAACATTTTTTCCCCAAGTAAACAAAAATCAGCAATACTAAAACATGAAGCAATAAGTTGTGCAGGGACAATGTTGTCATCTCCAGATTCACTGGGATCACTGCTACTTGAGGTGGACCATCATAAGCCAGAAATTGCAGCCTCTACATAAATCAACCAAAAGCATATTTCTTGCACATCTGTGTCACCAAGTTACACAGTTCTACCTGTTTCAGTAGACTACATTCTATATCTCATAAGGAGTATTACCTGTTCTATTAACTTCCATACGTTTCCTTTCTCTCCCTATGTTAGTCTTTACTAAATGGGTATATCTGTCTGAAATTCTGCTTTGACTTTACCCTTCACCACCATCCACATTCAGCTGCTACTCCTTCTTGCTATTTAATGCATAGCTATCACTAGTCCCTGCTGATGTATCCTCAGGAGAATTACCATGTCATGATACTTGGCAGGTTTTGTTTAACAGCTTCACTTGATGATCATAAGGGCCTTTTTTAACCCAAATAATTCTAAGATGACACATCATGGAAACTTCAAATTCCCTGCTACATAACATGAAGAGAAATTTTTAAATCTCCCACTTCTCTTGTACATGGATTTCACACAAACAAAATACCTGCCCTCTTAACTTTGTTGTTCCAAACAGATTAGTGTTTCTTACACAAGTGCTGTTAAAAGTTATTGCTTCTTTAGGCAGATCCACAGCATAAGAAGTTGCTGGCCACATTTAGTTTAAGTGTCAGGTTTAGTTCTGTTTGTATCTCAAAGGAATAATAAATCCACCAGGACTTTTCCCTTAACAGTTAATATCAACAGCACCAAAAGTATTTTTGCTTTTTTTAAAGCACTATGATTTCACTATTCATTATGTAAGTGATTCTTCGATCAAACCAAGGACAACAGGCATCTTCAGTAGATAAGCAATGCACATTTACCATGAATTTAATATACCTGGGGAGTTTTTTGAGAGCAGTAAACACATGTTACAATTTTATGTAGAAGATGTTTCCTTTGGAAGTCCTGTTTAAGTTGACTGCTTGCACTAAACTAATATCCACCAAACTGCTGAAAGCAATATGAAAGACCTGTAAAGAAACTTGAGGTAAACAATGCCATGAAAAGTCAAAAGACATTGCTGCAAAGATCTGCTCAGCCATACTGAACACCCAGATTTTGTAAATTAGTATTGTCACATAGAAATAGTTCTTTTGCAAACCACATAACACACACACACTTGTTAAAACTTACAGTTTGCTCTCAGCCAGTGTTAGCTTGTCTTTCAGTAACTGAATTTCGGTATCTTTCTCCTGGGACGTTAATTGATTCTGAAATTCTTTGTCTCTACTAGTAGCCAATAACGTTTCAAGATTCTGAACTGTAAGTCTCTCACTGGATAGCTGCTTTTTCAGCAACTCTACTTCTGATTTTATATCTTCTAATTCTCCTAGAACCTAAGGCACAAATTTTATATGTTATTAATACACTAATTTACAAACACAGAGAATTTTATTTTGCAAAGAGCTGCTACAGAAACTGAAATGATCGAAAATTTCATAAAAAAGAATAGGAAACTGATCTTACAAAACAATGTAAAGCCTGCAATTATTTTAAACTAGACTTAATTTAAAACTATTCAAGCTGTACCTCTATCAAATATTTTACTGGGAACTACATTACTGAGTGCTGGAATTGTTTAGGTCAGTACCTGGAACACAAATTGGTCTTTAACAAAGAACTCTGCACAAGTGCAAAAATAGTATTTACTATACTTCATTCTCTTTGACTAAGTCAGCTCACAATTAGCCTCTTGACTTTTGCTGAAAATGTAGGAATAATTGTTTTCCTCTTCAGTTCTGTGAATATGAACAAATTTTACTGTTCTCAAGGTCTTGAATATTACAGTCCCAGAAAGCCTGACAAAGTCACTAAATGAAGACAAAATCAGCTGTAAAGAAAAAGGTTCAGGAAATATGAATATTTAGAACTGTTTAAACTATTTCAAAATATTCAATGAATTCCAGCTGTATCTAAATTTCAATTTAGAAAAGAAGCCATTAGGGTAAGGTCTTTGGTATTGAAATAAGAAGTGCACTATTTGCTTTTTATAAAGTTTGAGTGAATTAAAAACCAAAAATATATATGATCTGTCTGTGGTACAGCTAAAACTACACCGGCAACACTTTGCAGTGATACTGAATCAAAGAAACTCCCTCTTTTTGTACAAAACCCACAGCTACAGATCTGTATATTGTAAAATTTATAATTTATATAAAAATGCAAAACTAGCGATGTAAATTAACTTACCTTGCTCTCAGAAGTAATTATTTTCTCCAAAAACTATTAAAAGCAAAGGAAGTTACTTTGTTATAGCAAATTATATTTGCCCTGGCTGCTTACCCTTTCACAATCCATGCTTTTGGATGTCAGCTGTCGAGCTAAAAGTTCTTTGCTAGCCTCAAGTTTCACACAGAGTTCCCTCACAGAAGTCAGGTCTGCCAACACAGTAGCCTTATCCTGATTTTCACGTTTAAGATCCTCTTCCAATCTGGACATATTTTTCGTTATGGAGGAGATCTGAGATTCATATACTTGATGTGCAACAATATGCTAAACAAAACCAAATATGGACACACTTTCAGTGATAAATTTAGGAGTCTCCTGTTCAATAACTTGGGTTTTCTTAACACTTTATTTTCCCTTCAAAGTTAACTTTCCCTATAAAATTAACTTAATATTCCTTCCCTCTACCCAAAACACAGCTAAGGGCAACTAATAAAACATCATTGCAATTTTTAATCACCAACTTGAAGAATTATACAAGTACTATAAAAGAGTGGAACAAGGCTGTATTCCAGCCTCAGAGAACTAAAAAGCTTAAACTGCAAATATACAACCTATTTTTAACTCAGCTTACAATATAGTCTCTAACTCTTTCTGGCTAATTAAAATTATGAGACAAGATGTAGTCAATTCACAACAATTATGGTTTAGAACTTCTTTGATCTCTATGAAGTTATTGCTTCTAAAATATGAACCTCATTATGTTCTATGATATTGGTCTACGATTCAGTATCATGGAATCCTGATTCTGAATTTGGATGTCTACCAGATTTTTACCTTGACTCCAGCCACCAATGCTTCAAATATTTCACTCAAAGCTTCAAAGAAATGTAAGAACTAAGCTTGCAAAATACTTGTAAAGCTATATGCAAATATTCTGAAGCAACTAAACAGAAGTTTCTTACAATGTCATAGTAACAATGATAACCCAACAGAGGAGATGTAAAACTACGAAAATGTATGCCATGATTCTAATTTTGGGCAAGCAGGGGTGAAGGAAAGCACATCTAAACCAAATCAGTTACTGTTTCAAAAACTCCAGTGTTCGTATTGGAAACATTCACATATAGAAATTATTTTCCATTAAGGCATTAAAAATCATACATTGACCTTACTAAAAAACACTTGCATGTATCCCACTTTCCTAGATGGAATTTCATTACATGAGTTATTACCCCTTGAATCTCTTTTTCCAGAAATTCTACTCTCTCTCGAAGATGTCTCCGATCTGTGTCTACTGAAAGGAGCTCAAGCCGCATTGAGCTGCTTTCTCCTTCAGCTTGATGAGCCTTCATTTCCCAGTCTTCAGCTTGTGTATGGAGCATCCGGAACTTCTCCAACAATTCTTGGTTTTCTTTTTCCTAATGAAACAGTAAATCACTCTGCAATGATCAGCATACCCTCAAGTTGTTTGATCTTATTTCATGCCTACTCCTTACAATATCTCTTCTGTTTTTCCCCAGAAAGCAGAACATCATTGTCTTAATCCCACTATATGGCAACCACTAAAAGGAATCATCCCTTTTCCAAGTCCAAAAAGCAAATAAATACAGTGATGGCATTCAGTTTCATTAACATGGAAGTATTTACACTTTGAAGTTGTTAATGAGTTTTAAGGCTCTCAGGAGAGGGGTAATTTTGGATCTCTCTGCATTGTCAAGGGTCACATTAGTGAGATTCACTGTGTGCTGCCCTTTCCAAGAAATTCCAGCAAGAGTCCATTTTCAGCTCTTTTAGTTACCATGCTCTTATAAATATTTGTATTACAGCAGTGCCTGAAACACTGGTAATCTATTAGAGCATATGGACCTAAGTAGTCTATCATAGAGGTACAAAAACGTGACCTTCAGTGCTCACCATTTGTGCAGTGTTAGAACAAATGTTGATCGTGAATTTTAGTTTGGCCAAGCGCATATTATAAGGCAGGGATAAATTTATCTTATTTACCTCCATTCCCTTCTTCCCTGCTCATGTAATGTGCAGTGGGATATGCATGTTGGTATATAAATCAGATTTATCTAATGAGAAAGGCTACTGTTTCTGAAATTCCTTCTGTGTATCCTCCAGAACTTGGAAGGTGCAGACAGGATCAGGTGGAGCATTAGGAAATAAAAACTTGTGATTAAGCAAGTGAACACTGCAGAAAAGTAAATCCTTATCTCCACAGGAATTTTCCAGATATAATACCAGAAAAATCCCTGAAATCAAGCATTCGTAATTGGTTGCTGGCTGTATATTCTGCAGTTTCCTGGTACCTGACTTGAATAACTGGATTATCATTTGCCAAATATGCCGCATCTGTAGCTGAAGTACTTTGGACATATGATATATTGAGAAATTCTTAAAAAATAAACTTCAAGTGTTTTAAATTGATAGTTCTAAGCTAACCTACTACTGAGCTTAATTTTTTCTCCATGCTTCAGTTTCTACTTCTAAAAAGTGTTGAATTTACATGCATCCATCTAGACATGCAAGTTGAAGTCAGAGCAAAACTCATTCTTCCCAATTCAAAGTCACATAATAAATTTGCCAGTTCATGTTGTCTTGACCCGAATCCTATTTGTTTTAAATGATTATAAGTTTTAAATCATGTAAATAACACTTTTGAATCCAAGTATCAGGATAAAGGACATTTAAACAGAGCACTGTTTTAACAGTACATTTTTACATTTTCATGCAGAACTACAGATAAAAATTTTTCTTTGCAAAAAGGGTAAAATATTTAAAATCCTTGTATAAGCTGCCCACAATCATGAAACAGTACCAGTTATTTTACTGGTTGCCTGGTCAAAACCCAAAAAGCAAAACAACATTCAAACATAACATGTTTGTCATTCTCCAGCATTATGGCCACCTGAAACACAATTGATGAAATTGTGATGTGCTAGAATTAATCAGTCCTTCAGATCTAATAAGGTGTTATATGAATCCCCCACTAGTAGCTTGAAACACTGCAAAGAAAAGAAGGAAAAATAAAAGAAGGAAATGGGACAGGCAGGGAGAACAGCACCCAAACCATGCAATTCTTACTTTGTTTTACTGAATGCAGTAATGACTGCCTACAGATTACATTTTTACCTTTGAAGCTATCAAGGTCTCAAATCTGGAGACTTCAGTTATATAATTATGAACCCTGGTTTTCATTTCTTCTTTTTCACGTATTGCATCTTCAAGCTCGGTACTGACAGCCTAAAGAGATTGCATAAAGGCAAAATTGTGCATGGCAGTAAATTAATCACTGTATAACACTCTACCAGATTAAATTAAGTAATTGCACATGCCCTAGATTGTTTTCTATTCTACTCACAAAGCTCTTTGGGATTTGTAGGGTTCCAAAATATCCCATTACCTTAGATAAACCAAAGAGTTTCTAGGCAAGAAAAATCACAAAAACAATGACTATCACACCAGTTCATAAAATATGCAGCTTCCCTGATGACACACCCTACCGATCTTTGGAAAATTCAACATACTGATTTTTGGGAGATGGAATTTTTATAGCCGTAAAATTCCCCATCCCTGAGTTAAGGAAAGTTTTAGATCAATAGAAAACCAACTTTATAACAAAAGAACATTTATTTTAAAGTAGAATTGCAAGATAAAATAACTAAATGCATTACTAAGACCATATTCAGACATCAAAAATGCACCATGGAATTTGTTTGAGATATTTGAGCTGCTAACTCTATCCCTTCTCAGGTTCAGCTCTCATCTCCCTCTGAGTCCTCTAGCCCAGAGAGCCAAAACTGCAAGTATCTTTTTCTATCTCCATGATCAAATGTGAGGGAAATACAGGATACTGCCTTATTTCTTCCCCTTGCTGTTTTTGTGGTACATTAATTCATTAGTGGCAGGCTTTTCACTGTATGCCTTATTTAACATATGCTGAAATCAGTCTGCTTGTCTCTGTGGTAGCCTTCCCAAACACTGGGAAAGCTTTAGTCATCATGTTATGATAATATTCAGTAGTTCATCTTATTAGACACCTGTGAAGGGCAGGTCTTATTTCAATAATGCATCCACATATTTATATATTACACTCTAGGTTTTGCAAGAACTGTTCAAAGTCCTACATCACTTCCTTGAAACATGTTGCTATATTATACTTTCTAGCATCAGACTCAGCCGGGTTGACTTGAGGGGAATTGAAATAAATGGTTTAGTCAACAAGGCCCTGATTGTTTTTAGTGTTGGCACTTACAGTGAATTCAAACAAACATTTGTATCTCAGGACTAAAACTATAAAAGGCATTTGAGTCTCATGAGGAGCTGCTATAGTTGTATTTGCTATGCAAATTGAATGTAATGAATCGCAACAAAATTCTGGGCTTGCTCTTCAGATCACACTCACATACTCTCTTACATAGACTTTCTGATGCTTAGCCCAATAAAGGATGTTACTTACCCTATGAAACACTGGACATTTTTGTTATATATTGTCCATACAGATATTCTACAGTACAGAGACATCCATGTCATGCACTTGGAGCTGGGAGGCTTTTGCTCAGCAATAACCAGCTGGTGCACAAAACCAATTCATTACTCCTCCAACTATGCGAGGCATTAACAGACTGAACTTTACTTCAGGCTGTTCCAGTCATGGATACCATACTCAGAGAATTCCAAAGAAGAAGAGAGGGAGCAATGAGGATTGCAAAGAGTGCAAATGCAGATATACTATATAAGTCACTTAGACTTTTGAAAGAAGGAGCACACTAGTGATTGGTTTAACTGAGGACCCCTGGAGAACATCTCAAAATGAAGATGTCACAGGAATAATAATGACAATAATCAAACAGTCTAATCCACTGAATCTCTCAACTATTTCTGTCTTGTAAAATTTTTATTTAACCTTCATCAGCTTCAGATAGCTCATCAGCTTCAGATATTTCAATAAAATATTCAATGATACCCTACGCAAAAAATTAATTTCTCAAGACAATAAAGATTTTATTTCAACTCTAATTCTACAACTGACCTAAGTTCTGCCTTTATAGCATGCACTTTACAAGGAAATGTATTTATCCACCAGCAGCCAAGAGGGACTTGTATACCTTCCAGCTGGAAATCTGACCCTGAATACACACGAACCCACTCAGTATCCACCGGGCAATGGTAACCCACTCTCCACCTGCCTTCTGGCCTGAGAAGCTACTGACTGGCCAGCTGTCAGCAAGGAAGCACATTATGATTCTGAACTACCAGAGAACTAAGGAAACATAAAATCATATAAAACTAATACAAATAAAAATATAAATCTCTGCAAGCAGTCAAGAGTACCTGAACAGGATTTCTACAAAAAACCACACACACACCCCCTCCCCACAAAAAAGCTGCAATATACAGCTGAACCTGTATATTCATATACACACAAGATACCACCTCACCATGACACATACCTCACTAATGCAAAGACAATCCAATAAGAACATTTCTCCAGGGAAATAGATTACACCTTTAAATTCACCATCTAAAAACCCCACACGACCTTGGCATAATGGAAAGGGAACCCCTCCTATTCTCACGGACTGTGAATCCTTATCCATTCCTGAAATCAGGAGATGAATTCAGACTATTCAGGACTATTGAACCCTAAAAGTAAGTGTTATTCAACCCCTCTGTCTTGTAGCTGTTGAGCCCTCTTACATTTCCTCCTCCAAAATTAACCTTTCCCAATTCATCACTGAAAGCAAAAATTCCTGCAGAGCAACACATATGAATGGCAACTAACTTTGCCAGGACTGGAAGTTAAAACCCTGCCAATATCTCCTTGCAGGGAGATACAAGCCACCATTGCCAAGGCTCACAGAACACAAACATTAAAATCTACATTCCAGAATATCCTAATCTCAAAATATGGCATACCTCACTCAACAAATCCCATGCTTCATGGAAACTAGATGAATGAAATTAATGAATCACTATGCACCAGAACAAATTCAGATGTGCTACCAATCTCCTTCCTCTCCCTCTCACCTGACAATCTGATGTCTGCTTTTGGGGTTTCTTTCTCTCTCTCAATAATCACTTCCACAGATAATACAACCCAATTCTTACCAATTAAATACCAGCTGGCAAGTGATATAACCAATTAACATAATTTCACTATATTATAAACAATAACATCCTAGATTTATTTTATTTCGATTTCTTTTTTAATCTGAGGAAAGGCGACCAAACCGAAAGCTCGTCTATCTCTCCCCCACTGCATTGACTACACTTAAGTATCTGAAGTATTGCTTTTACAGTTTCTGCCCAGTGATTTTCAATATCCCAGTGCTCAAGAAATACCAATAATTAAACACATCAATCAAAATTGAGGATGTAGCAGCTTTGATGCAAGCAAACAATAAATGGTTTAATACATCAGTATCACATGCTGTCTTCATACCTGGTTTTCTCTGGCCATTGTAGCCAGGTCGTCTTGCAGTCGTCTGTTTTCTTTCAGAGCCATTTCCTTTACCCTTTCCAGTTCTGCAAGCTCTAGCTGGGATGTATCAAGCTGGCGATGTAAGCTGGATATCTCACGGTCTCTGTTGCTCAGCATGTTCTGCATCTGGCTATCAAGTGAAAACATTATTAATGTTGTCCCTTCTTGTACTATTCCACATACTGCTGAAAATAATCAGGTAAAATTATTGCTCTCTGAATGATGACAAACTGAGTCTAAACATAACGTGAATTAAGTATGTAAAATGTCAATATACAGGAATAAAATGGATTTAATCTTCAGTTTTGAAGATGTATCTGCTAAGATGTATTTTATTAGACAAAAAGCAATTACAGATACCTATGTTTATTTGTGTTTGGCAGTGATTATGGTAATTGCATATTTTATAAGCCATAAAGGAAGAAGACAAATAATTTACACTTGAAGGACAATTACCAAAAGAGTTATGAAAACATTAAACAAAAAATTAGAAATATAAATATGCATAAATTAAAGTAAACTTTTGCACTATTTTTTTTGTCACATATAGTTCATGCATCAGTGTAGTAAATATTCAGTTACACTGGTCTTCAAATGTTTAAATATTGGTGTTTAAACCTTTTCTTTTAAGATGCTACAGTCTAAAAAGTCACGCTTAAAAAGAGGAAAGAATGAAAGATCAGAGGAAGCCCAGCTAAAAACTACATAAATAGATTTTAATTAAGACTGTACTGGTAGCTTAAGCTAGAAGAATTAAATTGCCAATCATTATGAATTTGGCTCTGAATCTTACCTGGGTCAATCTAATATCTAGTGGAGTGCTAGAAAGCTATCTCTTGACTAAGAGTTAGGAAACGTTACCAATTTAGGGAAATGAATACAGACAAGCAATTGTTAATTATCACTGTAACATCTTCTCAGCAGCCTGCAACATAATTGCAGAGGAAGTGTCTTCAAAACCTGTGTACATCTTTCTCAACACAGTACACTCCTCTACTTGACTCAAATGGAATTAACTCAATTTCATCAAAATAACTAAAACAGCCATCTACTTTCACTTGTAAACTAACACATAAAACAAATCCTCCAAAGAAGGCATTCTACTCTTTACTTACTCTGTTGAGGACTCCAGCTCAGAAAGAGTTAAACGTAAATGAGCAATTGTTTTTTCCTGTTAAAAAAAATATAAGGTTGTATTAGGTATTATTATATTGCAACATAACAGAATACTTAAAGAACTTTTAATGTAAACCTTTATTTTAATTCTTCACCAATAAGTAATTTCCAAGTTTCTTTTCTTTACCAAGAAAGGATTGTCTTGTCATCAAAAAAGATGGGAGTCAGCTATAGATTTTGTCAGCTCAGGCTAATACTTTATATCTAAATAAATACCTCCACATGCAAAATGTAAACAAATGCTTCCTTATTTTCTTGGAGTATTTAGGGAATACAGCATCATTCATAATTAAAGTGCTATTGAGTTGGCAAATGACTCTGCATTGGCTGGGTCCAAGCATAGTGTTTATGTGCTCTGCACAGACTTTGTCCTCAAGGTAAAATGTCTCCCTAAAAAATAACTGCTTTAAAATCCCCAGGTGGAATGCAAAGTAGTATTTTTCCTTTTATTAGACATACCTTGTTAGCTAAGTTGTCATCTAAGCATGCAATTCTTTCTGTTTTTTCATCGACGGTTTCTTGAAGACTGTCCTTTTCTTTGTCCAAAACACTAATTGTACTTCTCAGCACACTGACTGCTTCATCCTGTGAAGTGCTCCTCTGATTTAAGCTATCTAAAAATAAAAGAGTAAGTGCTTTCTATTTTAAAAACAGGAAATGAGCACAAAGATAATTATAGATTACCTATTATCTCCTTCAGCTTTACCATTTCTTCATTAGCTTTCTGCAGTTCATCCTTTTTGAGGGACAATCGGTGCTGTAAATCTTCAACAGACCTCTGGAGTTGGTCATTTAAGAGCCTGGAAAATCAGTATACAGTTGAAAAAAGTTTGGGACCTATTCCGGGTCTTCACCTTCTGCTGAAACAGTTCCAGCATAACCTCCTGACTGGGCTGTATCACCAACCAGCAGCATGGGGTTGTGTCATACTAACCCCTCCTCTCCCTGGAGGAGAAGGAGGAGTTAAGCATTGCGGAGGCCAACACCACTTGGTTGCTCTGGACCCCTGCTGCAAGTCCACCTCAACATCATTGCAAAATGGAGTAATGGAATCTTGATAGAACTACCATCATAACCTGAAACATTCACTTCCTCTGATTTCTGTTACTCTTCATCATGTTACTTGTATCTTTTGCTTTAAAAAGTTTTTGACATGTAGCTCTTAGCAGTGATTATCAGCCAAACCACATTTTAAGAAGCAACCAAATTGATAGCTACAGTTTTAATCCTACTTTTAAAAAATAAAATGCATGAAAGATATATGAAATCATCTACCTACACAGTTGTTTTTCTTGGAAAGAAATATCAAAGTGACTTAGGAAAAAAAAACCAACAAAACAAAACTCCAAAGTAACTAAATGGATTATTTATGAAACAGGTAAAGAAAAAATCCCTCTCAAGTGGGATCCCACAAAAGCTAGAGAAACTTTTTATTCTTAAAAAACCTCACCAATGAAGAATATAGCATGTCTCTGAATAAAGATTGCTCTCATCCAATTCAGAGTGAAACTTTAGAGGGTAAAAAAAATGTGCAGGGCGGCAAACACAGCATTGTGACCATGCACAAAGTAAAACCAAATGCCTATATGTCTGTAGCCCTACTCCTTATCTCCTTTTTGCAGTATCAATGCTTTACACTGGAATTACAGGAACCCAACAAGATTTTTAATTTTTATGATTGTTGTCACAATTTTACCAACAAATATGCTAATTGTTTTACCAAGAGTCCTCTCTGTGCAATTGGGAGCATTAGATGAAAACTGCAAGGCCTGCTGCTCAGCTTCAGTTCTTCATAGTGATCCCCCAGCTGCTCTGCTGTTACAGAGTGCACTGCTCAGGTGGGGAATGGGGGACCAACACTGACCCTGGTTTCCCTTGTAAAACACCCAAAAGATGTCATCTACAGCATTACCTATCCTGTAGTGATCTGTAACATCAACAGCTCTCATTTCCACCTCTGTTTTCAAATTTCTGCCCAGATTTATTCAATACTGTTTTCACTTTCTTTAAGCCTTTTTCTTGTTCTATGACTTTCAGACAGCTGATGTGAGCCCTTTTCTAAAACAAGTTTAAAAAATCCTGCAAGTTTAAATAGGCCTTAAAAATACATGTGGATACTTGAATCCTCCAGTTCCAAGTAAGCTGGTCAAATCCCCACAGACTCTGTCAATGGATCATAAGATGTCAATCCTCAAAACTGTAAATCCTACTGCTGCCATTTGCATAGGCATCTGTCTTCCTTTCAACAGTGTTTGGAAATCCTTTTAGAAATTTTCAGTTCTACTACATTCATAAGCAGAGAACATGGTTATGGAGAAAACAATTCTAGAATGAGCCATAAAAATTATCAGTATATCTGGTCATCAAACAAGTCCAAGAGAAGCTTGCTGTGAAAAGCTATCCCAGCACTTCCCTTACTTACACCTAACTCTTCCTTAACGTACAAGTAGTACCAAGTGATTTTTAAAATATTTATAATTATAGTCTTTCCCAGGAACTCAACTCTGCTATACAGTCATAGCATAAACAAAATTATTCTAGCATCTGTGAAAGATAACCGTATTTTGTATCAGACTTACTGAAGTGAGCAAATCTCAGCTTTAAATTGAGAAGAATCATCAGAAGTCTGGGCAAGTTTACTGGACTTCAGTTTTAATTCATTTTCCAAATAGCTTATTCTTTCTTTCAGGATAGAGACTGTAGTCTTTAGTTCACACTTTTCAATCTCAAGCTGCAATTTAAAATAAATAACCAAACACGTTATTATTGCAGAAAGCTATCACAACTTGGCTTTTAAATAAATTTAAGTTGAAAATAGATGATAAAATTAATTTCTGGAACAGTCCATCATAGTTTAGAAATAATAAAAGTTTACTTCCTAAAAATGCACTTACTCCTTGCATATTATTCTCCAATTCTGAAATATCATGCTGCAGCTTTGATTTTTCAAGGTTTGCTGCTTCTTGATGAATCTGAAAAATACAGAATTACATGTAACAAGACAGACATTTTTAGACTTGATCAGAGAAATTTAAGCTTCATGTTTCAGAAAATATTGTTTTACATTCTTAGATGAATGACCAAATGCAAAGCTCTCTCTGTAAAACTACAGAACATTAGCTGAAAATACATTACTGTAGTTTAATATAACATCACTGATTTTGGTTCTGGTTGTTGGTTTAGATTTTTTAAAATAGTGTATTTATATTTGGTCCAAACCAAATTCATATTTGTGAATTGCTGTAGAGTTTACTGAGCTACAGGTTGCATGCATGTATATCTTAGTGCCCTAAGACATTTTAAATAAATTTATTCAAATAGTATTAATAACAAAATGTAAGGCACACTACAAAGCTAAATGGCCTTTCCCTAAATCTGTGAAGAAACTTTTGAAGATTATTTATCTGTTCCCTGACTTCCGCGCATAACTGCAGTAAAATTATTAAACAAACTCTCAGATTTCCTAGAAATGGCTTAAATTAGTGTGTTTGTGAAGGTATTTCAAAGTGGCACACACATAAAACATTGGTAGTCACCTACAAGAAGAAAGGACAGAGCTTTCTTCTGGAAATACATCTTTACCACTGTATGCACATGCTTTAAGCAAACAGGTCAGATTTACTGCCACTGAATTCAGATACACAGCAGGTCTTTATTTTTTGTGCTAGTAAAATCAAACAATGGAAGCATTCATCATACAGTCACTATTGATGTATGTTGTCTTGGGATAAGTCCATTAAACTTATTTTAAATTTCTGCATTTCCAAAACATTTTAAAAACCTGCACACATTATATTAATGACCAATAAAGAAGTCAGGGAAACAAACACCCCTGAAATCATATGTTCTTGACTACAACCAAATAAGACATTAATGCACATTAATACCAGACATCACATGGTCATAGAATCATAGAATCATTTAAGCTGGGAAACACCTCGAAGACATTAAGCCCAACTATTAACCCAGCATTGCCACGTTCAACAGGAAACCACGTCCCTAAGTGCCATGTCCACATGCTTTTTGAACATTTCCAGGGTTGGTGATTCCACCACTTTCCTGGGTTGCCTGTCAATGTCAGATTAACAGGAAAATCATTGCATTAACAAATTTTTTTTTAAAGGTCAAAAATAAAGAAACCTGGATTGCAATGAATTTATGTTTCATGGTCCAGTTATGTCTCATTTAAAATAGACTGCTACAAAATGCAATGGTAACTAAAGATCAGCTAAAATGAAAAAGCCCATTAAGACCCCAATTTGTAGGATAAGAACCATATGTGATGGTGACAGTGTGCTCCACCCACCCACACTGCTTTTTTTAGGTCAAGCAATAGCCACTGGTGGCCCTCCTGATACCTGAATCCAGTTTAACGGGGACTCTGGGACGAGAGCTAACAGCACATAGCTAAGGGCTGGAAATCTTGCTCAGCAGCAGCTGAGTGCTAGTTGAGCATGTGGCTGCTGAAATGCAAATGTAAGTCAATCATCTTAATCCATGAATAGTGGATGGCCCAAGGCCCATTGAGCTCCCCTGCACAGCAAGCTGCTGCACACCAGGATCTCCTTTTGAGCTGGGAAGCCTCTGAAGGTTATTTGTGGAGGCAGAGAGAATCCTTAGCACATCGGCAGTAAGAGCACTGAAATGCTGAAATATTAGCTAAGTGATACAAAGGATTGATTGCTATAATCCTTTAGACACAAACTATTGACCAAGTATGGATCCAGCCACACTCCTCTGAGGAGTTCGTAAGGCAAGAAGACCCTTCTGAACCTCATGACTCAATGGCAGGGTCTCCCTGACAGTTTTGTCTGACCTTGGTGTCTATGCAGCAAAAGTGTACCTTGCCATCAAATCTTGTTAAACCACCATTGCATTTACCACTGAATTTTTTAAACTCATTGCCTTAAATCTAAAATATATTGTTGCTTCTCTCTTGTGAGTGAAGTGCATGATTTCTTCCACAACAATGACACACAAGCATCTTCAAAGCAGTGCACACACAAAAAATATTCTGTGGCTGGGCCTCCATATCTAGGTCTCCCACACAAGGTGATGACACATTTGCCCTTAAATACTCTAAAGCATGTTCCTCTCCCCCAGCTCCCAGCTTGGGACTGTGTTTACAGGAATATTTGGTAATTAATAATAATAATAATTGATAATAATATAAATTCGTTGAGCTCTCTCAAGTGAGTTTGAAATCAAAAGGTATTGAAAAGGGGAACTGACAGATGGCCAAACACAAACACAGCATTATCGTATACGCCTTCCCTATACGCCACCTCACTGTAAGCAATGAAGCTATAAAAGCTCACCTTTAATTTTTCTCCAAGACTTTCATTTTCTGCCCTTAGTCTTCTAAAGTCAGTCAGTGCAAAGTCTCTTTCTTCTTCCACATGACTTTGAGAAACTAAATTGTGTTTTGCTTCTCTTCTCACCCTGTTCAATTCACTCAGAGACTTTAAAAGATTATTGTTTGTTAGCATACATGGACTGCAATGTAGTGTATACACTATAATGTATACAATAACAAAATACTGTTATTACAAGAACCTATTATAGTTTTATTTTTCCCTAGATAACTAAAATGTATTCCCTAAATCACTCAGTGGCATGACAATTTACACTGCCAAAATAATCATCATTCTTTTACTGTCCCAAGTATAGCTTAACTTCATGGTTCTCTTATCAGTTAACTACTCCTTTCTTGCTTTATCTTTACACATCATTCTCATCCATTCTATTGATTTTTTCCTGATGTTTATCATTTCCAAATGCCAGTACAATAATTTATAACGGCTTCCAAGTTAATAAACTAACTAGAATACATCATTTTATTAATTAGTAATAAAAATAGGTATGTATTTTGTTAGTCTTGGTTCTATTCTACTAGGTTTTTCGTTTTAAATATCCAACAATACAACAATTGTTAATTGGTTATTTCAATGTTAATTATAAACAATTTCTTCTTACCTGCTCATAAAGAACATTTAATCTATCTCTTTCTGCAGTCAGTAATTTGACATTGGACTGAATTTCTATCATGTGTTTTTCAAATCTGTCTAACATGGACCGCAGCTCATCTCTTTCTCTGGTGATTGATTTAAGCTCTTCGCTCTGAAAAGTGATCAATAAATTTGTTAAAATGTGCTAATTAAAACATCTGGAGAACTAATACCGAAAAAGAACTCCTCCTATTAGTAATACATAAAAAATATAATCAAAATAATTTTAATTGCAAGAAAAAGCCTGGCACTGGTGGTATAATCTAAACAAGAACTAACTGTTAAAAAGAAAAAGCAAAGCAGCAAGCAGTAAGATTTCAACCTTTTTCTGCTTATTATCTAGTTCTATTTATTTCAAATAAACTGATCAATAATTAATCAATGTTACTGAAAAATATAACAAGGAAAGAAAAAGGCAAGTTCATTGGAGTCTCTCAGCTGATTTTTTGTGTTAAGAATGTAATTTAGAAAACTACTACAGTCATTTAATGCCACTGAAGTTGAGAATATATTTGATGGCTTCTTAAATGTTACTACAGTATTTACAGTATTTTTTCCACTTGTTTGACAGCAGGAACTTTACCTTCTCTGCAGTCCTGCGGCTTGGGCTAGGCCTTCGTTTTATCATTTTCTGAAGATAGTCTAACTCTCGCTTATAATAGTCTCTGTCATCTTCTAAGGTCTTTACAAATGCATCTAGGCGAGATGGAGATTTGTCTCCTAGGGCAATACCACAGTCTAATCTCATTCTTTCAATTTCCAGGACAAGTTCTCGTTCTGGAAGACAAAAAAAAAGATTAAAAAAACCCAACTCTACAGGAAAGTCATGAATTTTCTCAAAGACGCTTGCATTTGGGATGGATTAACTCCCACCAACCATCCAGGCAGCAATTCTGCTGAAAAGGATGTAGGAGTCCTGATTGACAGTAGGTTAAACACGAGTGAGTAGTGTAAGACCAATAGAGACCTCACAGCACTTTGGTCTGGATCAATGGAGACAGAGGGATGTGATTATCGCCCTTTATTTAGCACTCATTAGATCACACTTACAAGACTGTGTTAAGGTTTGCCCCTCCTAGTACAAGAAAGATGTGGATAAATTAAACCCAAGGCAGGCCTTGCAAGCTGGTCAGGGAGCACAATACTTGCTCTGTGGGGAACAGCTGAGGGAACTGGGTTTATTCAGCCTGGAGATGAGCTGGAGACCCAAGAGCAGACTGAGAGTACCACGAGGAACTTACAGATAACACAGAGCCAGTTTCTTCACAAGTGCATAGTAGGTAAATAAGGAACAGTGGCAATTAATTACTACAAGCAATTACAAACAATACAGGGAAAAATATTTTACTCTGAGAATTGAGGAACATTAGAATGGATTGCTTAGAGATGTTGTGGAATCTTCATCTGTGGAAGTTTTCAAGATCTAAGTGGATAAATGTCTCAAGAAACAGAGTCTGAATTCACTTACTCAAAGACAGAGAATAAAAAGAGTTTTGGAAACTACTTCGTATGAAACTGTCACAGAATTAGGATAAGGATGTCCTGTGGGATCACAGTAAAAAGCTAAACTTTCAGTTCTCGCATGCAGAATGAAAATATCTTTCTATGACAAGAGTTTTCATTTCAATTACGGCTGGAGACCTACAGTCTTCTTTTAATTTACATATATCAAAAGTCTTTTAGTATTATTAACTGTATGTTAACTAGGTAAGTATTCTATTTCCAAAATTACAGGAAGGTAACTTCCAAGAATCTACATTTGATGATTTACCTTTTCTTTCTAAGTTGTCTGTTTTTTCTGTCAGCCTTTGCTTCTCTTGTTGAAGCTGGTTTAACAACAGCTCAAGATTCACTTTATCATCTGTTTTCCCAAGGAGCTCCTCATTCAGCCTCTCATTCTCCTTATGACATGAGCACAAATCCTGAAGTAGCAAGTATTGTTATAAAAATTATGTGCCAATAGAGACATATAGGAAAAAAAAAATTAACATCTTGTTCAACTTTTGATATACAGCACTGTTTACTTCTGGTTGACCTGGATGCTTTGTGCTTTTGTTGCAGGCCCTCACTGTATTTATACTATATTTTATTAGATAAAAGTAAACATTATTTTTTTACACAGTTTGCAATCAGTAACAAGAAAAGCAAACCAACTAGTAGGATAGTGGGATACAAACATGGGAAAAAAATTAACAACTAAAGCAATAAATAATTTTAACAGCATTTGGTAACAGTGTTGGTGTCAAAGTACATTACAACAGAGCATCTCAGTCAATGCAACTCTGAAGCCAATCAAATGCTATTTGGCACATCTTTCCTACAAAGTGATGCACTGAAAATTAAGTATTTTCGTATTTGCAAGTTCACTAGATAGACTAAAACAATCCCCTGTACTCAGCTAATACACAAGTTCCTATATATTCCTAAAGAAAGAGTTTATTATCAATTCTTCAAAGAATTGCTAATAGTGATGTTTTTCATCTGGGCCCTACGCTTTGTTTCTGAGTGAGCCAAGTATTGGATACTTTTTCACATGCCATTTAAAAGACAAAGGAGTTTCCAAAAATAAAAATCCTCTAGGGTGTTGTAATTCATTTGTGGCAAATATGATCATGTCACATGGAAATTATAACTTCAGATAGCAGAAATAAGGAAATGTACAATAAGGACATAGTCAACCATACTGCCTACAGAGATTTCTTTCAGTTTATTTTTGCAACAATATGATGTAGCTTTCCTGACTCATTCATTTATTAATTAGTAATTCTTACAACAGAGTTTCAGAGTACTACAGAAGTTCTCTTGTTAATTGTTAAATTGATATTTTTTTATAATAAATGAAACAATCACCTGGATGACAACATGATAAAAATGATACAAACAAGAACTGAAAATATTTTTACTTACTGATTTAAGCCTTGTTATTGTTTCTTGTAGATCCTGTATTTCACTGTGTTTTCTTTCAATTTCTTTCTATCAACCAAAATTAACCTACATGTTAAGAGTTACATATTCAAAATGACAACAGTTCCTTTGTTACAAAAAAAGTAAGGAAGCAGACTATTTTGGTAAGAAATAAAGTATAGTTAGTTCCTTGTAATAAAGTAGTAAAGCTCCTATGAAGTGAAAGCACAAAAAATTTGTGGTATAAACACCCATGCTCATTTGAAGCACAAGAATTAAATGAATCATTGCATGACTCCTCATAGAAAAAAACCCTCCAAACATATTCACTGCCGTTGCACATATGCATTACCTAGCAATAGCTTTAAGTATCTCAGCATTTTATTTCATACTAAGCTAAATGAAGAAGAAAGACAAATTGGCCCTTAACTAAAATTGTCTCACCTAATACAATAAAGAGACAAAATTGTTGTGATTAATCCACTTTAAGTGAGAAATTCTGTGTAATGTTAAGAAAACTGGAAAAAAAATCTTTTTAATCTTCCTTTCACAAGCCATTAGGTCTTTCATTGCAATTAGAAGACATAAAGCCAAATAAAATGGAGCAGATCCTTCACTCTGTGACATGTTAGTGATTACCTTTGCTTCTCCTATTTCCTTATCTGCTGTCTCAAGCACTATTTCTTTGTCTCTTTCCAACTGCTGTGCCAAGTGATCTATTTCATTCAGTTCTTGACACAGTTCTTCATTTTTATTGCTTAAATCCACTACCTCACTAGTCACATTTTGTTCAGTGTCCAAGAGATCTTCAATTCGATTTTCAAGCTCTTTGTTTTTTTGCTGAAGATACTCAACCTGAAAGACATTTTTCGTTAAAATATTACTATGCACTGTTAAACTAGGTAGCAAAAGTTCCTCCTAATCTTCTGAAATACAGTGTCTCTATACCCATAGTAAAAAAATGATATCCTGCTAAAAATGGTGAGATTTTCTATTTTTAGAACTTAATGCTTATCAACCTGAAAAAGAAATACAGTTTTATGAGCTCTCTCACAGTCATGAACACTGCTATACAAAGATAACCATACATTTCTTGTCAAATGAAAGTGGTATATGGGGACCGAGGCTGAGCAAATAGTCTTGATGGTACAAAACCAGCTTCATGCAGCTCTGGGCTCACTCCCTGTACAATCAATTTGTATTCATCATGACTTACTAATTCAAGATCACTGAGCACAGCTGTACTGCTTCCAAGCCACAGCTCATTCTGTATTTTTGCTGCATTGAACCTAAACTAACAAACTCTTCAGTGTGGCTCCCATGCCACTGAACGTCATGCACAATCATACACAAAACACCTAATTCACGTGAGAAAAACCAGAGAATTGATGGTATAAGTCCAGAGATGTGCTTTACTTGATTTGTTCTCCAGCCCACCTTTAAATTCGCATTTGGAGACCAGTACTGAATGCATGCTAACATACACAGTAAACACAAACACCTTTATCCTAAGCTTACCCTCTCCTCACAAGCCTGTGCTGGAGTAAAGGTGGGGACCATTTGAAATCCATGAGGAAGATTCCACACTCTCTCATGAGAGTATCTACAGGGTTACTCCTTATCATAATTACATATACCATTGTTATTTTCTAAAGCATAAATGGCATGTATGCAATAACTTTCTAACTAAATAAAAGGATTTTCACACTTGCTGAAAACTATGTGTATACAAAAATTTGCTGAATACTTTCAGATTAACATACTATGTACAGATTTGAGTTCATCGAATTCTTTACCAAAACCTTTCTGACAGACTTTTAAAACAAGAAATGAAATTTCCTTAGAAAAGAAACACTGCCACCTAAAAAGAAAGGCAAATTCAATTGATTGATTTTATATCTACAGTGATTTTTTGAAGAGCTAGAAGTTTTGTGGGGTGTTTTAGATCCCCAATATTTTTAGGTTTGACTAAACAAACGAATTACCTGTAAATTCAAGCGAGAAATGAGCTTCTCATTACTTTTAGTTCTTGATTCCAGCGAGAGAACCTCATGAGAACGCCCACCATCCAATGCCAGCGTTAAGCGCTCAATTTCTTTGTCTCTTATTTCAACCTTTGAGGGACAAAAAAATGCTGTGGTATCTTATACACCATTTAATAAATCCTTTGTTTAAATAAACACACGTAATATTCAGTAAAAAGATATGCAACCAAAAATGCAATTTCAACTTGTGTATATATATATTTTTTTAAATTCTCAGTTTTTCTGAAAAAAGATATATCTTTGAAAGAGAAATAAATTATTCAAACACAATTTGTAAGGAAAAACTAAAACAGTTCTTACTAGATTACACTCTTGAAGAAAACCAAACAATTTTAACTTAAAGTGAAGTTAATGATGCTGCAACTTAACTGAGACTAGCACTTAAAGTTAGGGAAAATCCTGCTAAGTAAGCTAACTCAGTGACTAATTCAGTCACTGGAAAAAAGGAAATATTGGAAGAGGAAAACCAAGACGTGAAGAAAAAAGAAAGAGGACAGTGTCCACCAATCCCTAGATTTTGAAAGATGTAACACAAGACCATGTGATGTAATTCCATTACTCAAAGATTGTACATATCTTATCAATCCACTCTGATTAAAATACTGTAAAATCTGTTGTTCATAAATTAACTATCAAAAACTTAAAAAAATATAACCAGTCCAAGCAGTGAAAAAATTATCCTAAGATTTATGTAGATAAAATTACTATTTTGGACAAGTTAACACTCATGCACTAAAAAAATGTAGACAAATTCTACTTATGATTGACAAGTTTATCTAAATTAATGTAATTTCAATACACAAAATGTATCAGCAAAATCAGCAGACAAGTATTTTGTCATTGCTGCTGTCTCCAAAAGCAGAGGAGAGAAACTGCCCAACAGAGGTAAGTTAGAATAACTGTATTTCACAAGCCCTACAAATGCCTTTCCAAGAAGGTTTTTAAAACATAAAGGCCATTGCCATGGCTATGACACCCAAATAATAACAATAATACTAATATTAATAATAAAACAATAATACCACTGCTAATGATGATATAAACATACCTGTTTGCTATAATTTTTCATTCCACATTCAGATGTCTCCAGTTTTTCCTGTAGCTCTGCTACTTCTGACTGCAGTTCTTGAATTCTGAAATATAGTGCTACATATTTTATGTGAATTCATGGAAGAATTGTATGCACACAATTCAATATTAGCATTTTCTCTTTGCTCCTGAACCCAAATATTTCACAAAGAAATAGTTCTGTTCATACAAAATATTAATGCAGAAGCTGTTGTTTGAGATATTGTAGCAGGTTGACAAGGCTGGTGAGGGGCTTGGAACACAAGCCCTATGAGGAACGTCTGAGGGAACTGGGGTTGTTTAGCCTGGAGAAAAGGAGACTCAGAGGCGACCTTATCACTCTCTAAAACTTCTTGAAAGGAGGTTGCAGTTGGGAGGGGGTTGGTCTCTTTTTCCAAGCAACAACTGACAGAACAAGAGGACACAGTCTTAAGTTGCACCAAGGGAAATACAGGTTGGATATTAGGAAAAAGTTTTTTCCCGAAAGAGTGCTAAAATATTGGAATGGTCTACTCGGGGAGGTGGTGGAATCACCATCCCTGGACGTGTTTAAAAAGAGATTGGATGTGGCACTCGGTGCCATGGTTTAGTTTAGTTGAGGTGGTGGGACATGGGTTGGACTCGATGATCTTGAAGGTCTCTTCCAGCCTGGTGATTCTGGGATTATCTGGCTGCCAGTACCCCACCCAGCTGCTGTCTTACTTCCCTTCCTCAACTGGATGGAGGAGAAAAGATGAAAAACCTCATGGGTCAAGATAAAGACAGGGAGATCATCTACCAATCACTGCTACCAGTAACAGACTCAACTGGGAGAAGATTAATTTAACTTATCAATCAAAAAGAGTAGGAAGGTGAGAATTAAAGACACACCTACAGTTCAAAACTACAAAGCTCTTTGGCTCACCGGTTATCAGCCACCTGCAGAAGGTCTGCAATGTAAGGGTCCTCTGGTTGAGGCACTGGGTAGGCACTGACACTTGATGGGGGCACAAGCTGGTCTATCTGCATGCGTTGACGCCTGAAGGGAATGCTCTTCTTCCTGCCACCTAAAAGCCCAAACCCAGAGGCATATGACTTGGAGTTAAAGCAAGGGAGTCATCTTCTCTAATACAAAATTAATTTTCCTGTTGATTCTACTGCTTCTGAATGGGCACGTTTCAGCATTTCAATCCTTCTGCAATAAGTTGACAAAATTCACATATTCTAGACAACACCATTCTTGCAGGTTAGTATCAGTCCTGTCAAAGTCCACTATTATAGTAAGGAAATACACAAAGTTTAGTACAAGTAATTTTCCCCAGTGTTTAAGGTCCCAAAAGGCATTTGGTTTTCACATTTAAGGACTATTTTGACTGAACTAACTTCTGCATTGTTCAGTAATATTTTTATTCCTTCTACTCTGTTGTCATTTCAGTGAATATCATATTCTACTGCTTATCAAGCAGAGTATGCTATTAGCTTGAATGATAACATATTTAGAAAAAAGCAGAAGATAGTATTATTTCTGGATAGAACATTTACTCTTCATCATATGATTAAATAAGAACATGGAATATTGGATGATGTAGTACAGAAAAACCCTAGAAGACTGGTGACCAAGGGGCAAGTATGCAGCAAGACAGACAAAAGTGTAACATGTCATCTTTGAAGCAAAAGACATAAAGTGCTGAAAGGTATGGAAAAATAAAGAGGACTTTTAATTTTTCCTAGCGATCCATTGATTTCCCCTAGATGCCAAAAATATGTATATAATTCAATGACTTGGAAAAAAAAGACAGTTTCAAAATGTCACAAAATAATTCTATATCCCTTAGCTTGAAAAAAATCAAGGAAAAGGAAACCCTGGAGAAAGAAATTAACCTGAAAGTAATATCTAGAACATTTTAAGTTATCAAAAAACCTTTTAAATACAGTAAGCAAGATGGCTGGAATATTTGTAGTCATATTTTGCATCTTGCTATGTTTAGATCTTGGTTCCAAAAATCTGAATTTGTCACTTACACATCAACTACCTGTCAAAAATATGCAAGGGTCAAACATTCTGCCTCTGACTAAATTAGATGCAGCAACAAAAAAAATACATATCGATTAATAGCTTTCCAGTCACATTTTAACTTCATAGTCTATTGTTGAATCTGAGTTTGAATTCAAATTTGTTCCTAACACAAGTGATGACCTAATGAAACTTCATACAGAGAAATGACAGAATTCAGAGCCAAAACTTTCAATGGGTAATGTTACTCTACTGAATATCATACTACAACAACTTCTCTTACTAGAGGAAAAAATATTATGTTCTGAAGATCCAAAATAGCCCAGAAAAAAAGTTGAAATATCTGTGATTATTCACACTCACCAGGTGTTTGCACCACTGCTTGCAGATTCTTCTCCTGAAGCTGCTGAATTTTTTCAGTCTTGGCTTTGGTCTCTTTTTCCAGCATTTTAATTTTATGTATATATTGGTTATTCAAAAATTTCAAGTCAGATGTTTCATGTTCAACCCTCCTTAAGGAAGCTTTCAAATCTTCAAGGAAGAGAAAAGCAGTATTATCTCTTATTCACTACTATTTTTCCTGGTAGCACCAAAAGAAACATGAAGAGAATCCTATATTCTTTTTCCATAGCATAAAATTATCAAATACACATACATATGTCCATATATTTCCAAACACACAAAAATATATATTTATACATGTTTTACAAATAAACACTCATTGTGGAACAAAGGCACAGTTAACAGCAGTATTTAATTTTCAATTAAAAAATACCATTTCAAGATATTGAAAGTATATGTTAAGATTTCTAACATTCTCACGTCTTATTAAAACAATAATTTGCAGAACTTGAGTTTTTTGACAGCAAAAGAAATGTCTGAGCCTGAACCTTAATTCCTTGAAGGCACCAAGCTCCATGACCACTCACACTCACTTGTAAGTACAAATACATGAATCTGCAGATCAAGGATTCAGCCACAATTTTATTTTGGCATGCAAGGATTACAAAAATGTATCATCACCTGTATATTACCTTTAACATGACGATCAGAATGCTCTTTCAGTTTTAGTATTTCTAAGTGTAGATCGTTATTTTCCCTGGTAAGTCTAGCATTCTCTGTTTTATAAGGTTCCAAAATGGTATCATAATTGCTGCATTCTTTTTCTGTTTTTCCAGAAGATAACTTTGATTTGCGCAAACTCTCGGTTGTATGAACTAAGTCACTAGGATAAAGGAATATCAGATGTGTTAGCAATGTTACCAGCCTTTACACTGCAGATGCAAATGTTTATTATGACCTGAGAAACAAAACCTTTTCCCCAAGAGGGGGAACAAATGAGTTCAAACAAAGGCAACAAAACGTTCATGTCATGTAAGAAAAACTGAAAGATAGGAACCATCTGTTTAAAAAACCAGTAAATAGGAATGAATAGGACAAAAAAATAGAAAACAAAATAGTTATAAAGCTGATAAATACCAGGAGTTTGCATCTGATAAGTATCAAAGGTAGTGATGGAGAGAGTAAATCTACCTGGCAGACACAAGAATGAGACTTAATGTTGAAAGCAGATTACTCCACATTTGCCTAGCTATGGTTCTTCCATCTGTATTACATTCTAGAGGGCAACAGAACCAGAATAGCTACATTTGCGTGTTTAGACAAATATAACTGGATTGCTATGGAAATTACTATGTTCTTAACAATATCAAAGCCACAAAATGGCAGATATAATAAGAAGGCAATCTGAAAATTTCAGGTTTTTCTGCAATGTGTCTTGTAAAAAGGGCAGAGATAACAAATTTAGAATTCCCTAAATGAGGTCATTATAAATGGAGACGTGAATGTTTTATTTTAATTCACAGAACAGGCAATAGGAATTATTTTTTATACAACCAGTTATAAGAGAGTGTCCTTTCAAGCACATATCAATAGCGATTATTCTCAGCTCTCTTATGACGTTAGAAAAGTTGAATTTTCCTACACGATAGATCCCTAGAAGCAATTCTACTGAATTAAATTAAATCTTAGGATGATACCATCACTTAAGCAAACCCATTTGACTTCATTATACACAGGAACTTAATGTTACCTTTGAAATAACATTGCTAGAAAACAATCCCCAGATTAAGCCTTCTTCCTTACATGTCAAAAATCAAACAATACCTACTGTATGATTACTATTTTTTAATGAATCTCCTTTTGAATACCTAAAAAGCTTTTCCACCAAAGGCAAACTCTCCACTCCCAGTGACTGCCGATAGCCCAGCTGATCCAGACGTTTCCTGAGATTAATGAACCTGCGCTCTGCATTTGTACTCATTGTAAACACACCTCCAAAGCTGCTTTTGTCACAGTCAAGAAAAACAGGACACCTGCAAAAGATTGTTGGTTACAGCATCATTTCCTTTAAAGAAGGAAAAATACAGAAAAAAAGTAATGGAGAAGAACTTTTTTTTCTGTAGGAAGTACAGCGCATAAGAATATCCTTAAAATTTAAGTAAATCAGAACAGGATCACAGCAACTGAAAAGTTTTAAACATATTTAGATATTCCTTTAAAAAGAAATATTTGCCTTGGCAGTTAGTTTTCTCATTATATTCTGATTTTCTTGAATCATGGTCATCATTGTATCTTACCCAATACATATTGACAGATTATTCTCAAGAACTCTTACTTTTTTCTTTCATATATAAATCTTAATTTCAAAGTTTACAAGTCAGTACTTAATATAACTTATGCCAACCATTTCTAAAATCACATAAAATGTGAAAAATGTTAAAGACAGATTAACTTTGAACATCTATTTTCTATGACAAAAAATACGAAAGATAAAAAATACTGGCACCCTATAGTCATACTTGTATCGTTTTCTGGAAAATACAGTTCAAGGATGAGAGTTGGGGTTTTTTCAGTTGACTGATTAGTTATTTTTTTATTACTAAGTTGATCTAAAGGGGACTGGATCAGCATAACTGTGTCTGAATCCAAATGATAACTTTGGTATTTCCAAGTACATTTGAGGGAAGAAATTTTACATCATTATGTCCTTCTGAATTTAGATATAGAATGAGAAAACAAATCAAGTACTAAAGCTTATGTTTCTTAATATGTGAAAACATCTCTTCAATAGTTAGAAATATTTTTGAAAAGTAGTTATTTCTGTAAAACATTTACCCTCAAATTTCTTCAGACGTTTCAGTATTAACCTATTGGCTGCAAAGACCTCAGCAGCCAAACTACCAGTTCAAGGAGGTGTTGTTTGCATCTCATACAAAAGGAACAGCATATAGAGATCATCCAAACTATCATCACAACCCTCCAGATTTTAAAAGATATTAAATAAATACATGCAGGTATTTGAAAATAAAATTAACTATTAATAATAAAGTGAGGAAAATGTGCATGTTTCTCTCATATCTAATGCTGGAAAGTTAACATTTCATCTCATTTTATTAAAACACTACAAAGAAATCTAGCAACGGGCCTGTGGTTACTGGGTAGTGCTCTGTAGATGAGAGAAAATCACCAGCCTTATAAGCACAGCATCCATTCTGGGTACTACCAAAACTATTTGCTTGAAGAGGTTATTAACTAAGGGATATTAACTAAGCAATGGCATGGACAACAACCCCTTACATACCGTGCTGGGATGGCTGAAGGAGGAGGTGGCACCACACTTTCTTTCCACCAATGTACTAGGTGGAAGTCAATGTCCGGATGTGTAGTAAATGCTCTTCTTACTTCTCTGACAGCCAAAGATTAGAGATTAAAGTGACAAGTTCTTGGTATTTCTGCATTAAAGTTGAAGATTCTGTGCTGAATTCAGGAAAAGTCTGACTGTGTTACTGCGTCTAGACAGAGTCTCAGCAATACATCTTATATTACTACAGAAGAAAACTGGTAACTCCTGAGCCCATCTTCTCTTTAAGAAGGCTTGCATCAATTAAAAAGATTAAATTACCTTAAAATTGTTCATCAGATTTGTTTGAAATCTTGTGTTTTAGAAAGAGCAAAGATTGTTTTACTAATCAAATTGAGAAAGTTTTACAGAAGAAATATCAAGAACAAAACCGTATCACAGCTTGTACGGGAATCAAGTTTTTCTGCAGTAACTGCAAAGAAAAACAAATGGACATATGTTAGCACTCCAGCAACTGTGGCTAGGAAGTACATATATAATCTTACTAAATCCCTGCAATGGGCATTTAAGACACAGTTACCTAAACATGATCTAATATTGGGAGGTGCTGACAAATTGCTGGTTGAATCACTCTCCTTCCTAAAAACTGAAATTTTTAATTAAACTCATTATTGCCACCGCAATCAAACCATAAAGGGTATTATCTTATATTATTTTATATCAGAGCCACATCTGATCCACATTAAGCCCAGGAAATTAATAGCTGTAGTGTAAGTCCAAAAGGCATCTCCTTTCAGAGAGCTTAACATAGATATTAAAGTCTTCAAAGACAATAATTGTCGTATACCCTTTGTTGGAAAGAAATTATGTGTCAGTAATTTCAGACCTCTGTCATTACAGACTACCATAATTTAAATCTCATATCCTAAACTTAGTCTATCACTAGTCTTATCACGACATGGAAAAGTATCTAGTAACTTCTACATCAGGAAAATTTGTTTTTCTGGAAATACAAAATTAATATATGAACTGATGCACTGATTCAGTTGAATCCAAGACCTGTCCGACACAATATCCCGTGTCTCTTGACAGTTGCCACAGCAAGAGTATAAAAACCTAAAAAACATGAGTCAAATCTTTCTCCTACACACATTTTCTTTATATAAGCCTATAATGCAGGGACTTGAAGGGCCTAAAGTTGAACTGAAATAATTATAACAGTACCTGATAGACCTTTCTCTGAGCAGCCATAGAGGTTCTTGGCTGTAGCCTTCACTATTCATATTGATTCCTAACTTACCATTTACCTTTTTGATGGCTCTAAAGCATTGATTAGATGCATTCACAGTGACACATCTCTCTGAGTGGTTGCTACCACTTTAGAGACTACAGCATGTATCACTTTGCCTTTATTAACACAGCTCCTTAACTCCTGCATCATTACTCAGTCCACCGAAATTCTTCTGACACCCTTGGACTGCACTTAACGTGTCCACATAATGAGCAAATGCTGTCTCCTGCTGTTTAACCCATTCTTTCACATTACTGATCAGCATTTGTCATGGCTTAACCCCAGCTTCCAACCAAGCACTACACAGCTGGCTTGCCCACTCCCCTCACTGCCACAGGGATGGAGAGGAGAATTAGAGAAGAAAAAAGGCAAAACTTGTGGATTGCCATAAGAACAGTTCAATACTTGAAACAAAACATAATAATAATAATAATAATAATAATAGGAATAAAAAGGAGAGGGAGAGAGATTGATAAAACCCAAGAGACACAAGAGATGCACAATGCAATTGCTCACCACCTAATGACTGATGCCCAGCCTGTCCCCAAACCAGTCACCCCCACTCTGGGTAACTCTCCCAGTTTATATACCGGGCATGAAGTTCTATGGTGTGGAATACCCCTCTGGCCAGCTCAGATCAGCTGTCCTGGATATGACCCCCCACAGCCTTCTGTGCAGCTCCTCAATGGCACTGAGAAGTCCCTTGCTGAGAGCAAGCACTACTTAGCAACAACCAAAACACCACAGTGCTATCAACATTATTCTCATGCTGAATCCAAAACACAACATTGCACCAGCTACTAGGAAGAAAACTAATTTTATCCCAGCTGAAACCAGGACACTTTGTCTGTTTGCTCTAAAGCATTGATTAGATGCATTCACAGTGACACATCTCTCTGAGTGGTTGCTACCACTTTAGAGACTACAGCATGTATCACTTTGCCTTTATTAACACTATTCTTTTATTTTTATTACTCAGTCCACTGAAACTCTTCTGCAATCCTTGGATTGCACTTAATACATCCATACAATGAGCAAATTTTGTCCCTTCCTCTTTAACCCAATCTTTCAGCTCACTAGTCAGTCATCTCTTTTTTAATCACTAGCTTCTTTTCTCCATTTCTGACAGAGACCTGCTTTCTTAAAAGCATCTAGTAAAGAACCTTCTCAAAAAGCCTTTTGGAAATCCAAGTTTTCTACATTTGCACCCAGTCAATTCAATCTAGAGAATGCTTTTCTTAAAAGAAGCTTAGTAGCCTTGTGAATCACAACTGAGTCCTGATGAAAGGTATGTCACACTTACTAGATGTCTGCAAGTTTGCAAAGTACTGGAAAGCACTCTTAACAACTTTGGTATTTCCCATGAGATAGGCTACACTAGCTGCATAAATATTTCACATCATCCATCATCTAAATATTTCTTGCAATTTAGTGCTGCTGTGAAGAAAATCAAATTTCCATTTTCAATGAAAAATAGAAAAGAGAAAATTGAATGGTACCTTAAATGAGGCATTTCCTAAACAGGATTTATTAATGTCTAAATCTCTCAGTTGCTCAATGAAGAGTATTCGGAGCCAATAGCCTCATTTTCTGTTCCCCCTTTGCTCATGAAGACTGCTAGAGGTGACAACATTCACATGCTGCATTTTATGACATGCCTGGATGGCTGTGAGCAGTCTTTTGAAGATATAGATGTTTATGAAACAGACATATGTAGCACCTAAGAACTGTTCCCTATTGTTTTAAGTCACTAATGTCTAAAATTGAACCTTGAGGTGAAAGATGGGCAATAGTGGAGCCAGCTGCTCTAGGCTTTAAGTAGAGAATCAGCTGGCATAAAATTGTGCGAAAGAAGCAATGTTTATAGGTATTAGATTAGCTATTACAGGTAAAATGCAAAACAGAAAAGGTTTAACAGACTGAAGTCCTCCTTTCATTCTGAGAATAATGCAGCAAAACTGATGGTGAGTATAGGTTAATAACTGCTGCAGATGCAATACTTGTGCTATCAAAAAGAAAATGTAATAATAAAAAAGCAGAGCAAAGATGGAACTCGACCATGGAAGAAATAATGCAATCATTGAGTCGTGTGGATGACAAAACTACATTACTAACAGTTGAACACAAAGAAATTACTATGGACGAATTTATATGCTATGAAACTTTTTTTTATTACTGATTCTGTAACATTAACACCAAAGACAATTGGGAACTGCAGTTTCCAGTCTCAGTATTGAGAAATACCAAAATGCATTTTTTCATTCAACAGAACTTACATGTTAAAGTTTTTTTCCTTTTTGTTCGCGTCCTGTTCGCCCGGGTACCAAAGGCACTCAGTGGTACCAAACATTTGACTACTGCAACGCCTTCACACGTGGCTCTGTACAGCCCACGGATGCTGAGGGCTGTGCCGTGACCCGCAGCTGCTGTAACAGCATGTTCAACGTACACCCAATGAGCCAGCCCCTGCTTTAGGGAAGTCTGCTTCCAAGAAGATTTGCTGGGAGTTCGTTTCTGACTAAGATACCCGTACAACGCGTTTGCTGTGAAGTCTCAGCACCTTGCCAATGGAAAGACAATACTTGCTCTGAAAAAGCAGATTTCTTTGCTAAAATGTCATGGAATGCCAGAACGGTTCGGGTTGGAAGGCACCTCTGGAGATTATCCAGGCGAGGCAGGGTCACCTGGAGCAGGTGACAGGAACGTGTCCACGTGTGTTTAGAATGTCTCCAGAGAGGGAGACTCCACGACCTCCCTGGGCAGCCTGTCACTATAGCCTGTAAGTTCACACTAGAGCANACGCTTCCTGCTGCCCTGGGCCCCGGAGCGGGATGCGGAGCGGGTGTGCCGCCGGCCCCCGTAGTCCGGGCGATCCGGGACAAAAGGCTTCGCCTCTGCGCACAGGGCCCAGCCCGGCCCCCGGAGCCTACGAGAAAGACGGAGAGGGACGTTTTGCATGGGGATGTAGCGGCAGGAGAAGGGGCAAAGGATTCAGACTGAAAGAGAGTAGGTTGAGATTGTATAGTAGGAGGAAGCTCTTTACTGTAAGGGTGGTGAGACATTGGAACAGGCTCCCAGAGAAGGTGTGGANGCAGTTTCCAGTCTCAGTATTGAGAAATACCAAAATGCATTTTTTCATTCAACAGAACTTACATGTTAAAGTTTTTTTCCTTTTTGTTCGCGTCCTGTTCGCCCGGGTACCAAAGGCACTCAGTGGTACCAAACATTTGACTACTGCAGCGCCTTCACACGTGGCTCTGTACAGCCCACGGATGCTGAGGGCTGTGCCGTGACCCGCAGCTGCTGTAACAGCATGTTCAACGTACACCCAATGAGCCAGCCCCTGCTTTAGGGAAGTCTGCTTCCAAGAAGATTTGCTGGGAGTTCGTTTCTGACTAAGATACCCGTACAACGCGTTTGCTGTGAAGCCTCAGCACCTTGCCAATGGAAAGACAATACTTGCTCTGAAAAAGCAGATTTCTTTGCTAAAATGTCATGGAATGCCAGAACGGTTCGGGTTGGAAGGCACCTCTGGAGATTATCCAGGCGAGGCAGGGTCACCTGGAGCAGGTGACAGGAACGTGTCCACGTGTGTTTAGAATGTCTCCAGAGAGGGAGACTCCACGACCTCCCTGGGCAGCCTGTCACTATAGCCTGTAAGTTCACACTAGAGCACAAGAAAACTCTTCCGATCATGAGCCTGCTCATCACCCGTTTCCCTAAACTGGAAGCTTTGCACACCTTCCAGCAACCCCAATCTGGACCTGCAGAGGGGCGGTCGGTCCCTTTCCAAACAGGTTTACGCCACTTTTCCCGCCCTCCCCACACTTACCACTAAGAGCAGGCGCCGGCAGCCGGGGCCGCGGCGGAGCGGCCGCGATGTCCCAGCGCTGGAAAACCTNACTGAAAGAGAGTAGGTTGAGATTGTATAGTAGGAGGAAGCTCTTTACTGTAAGGGTGGTGAGACATTGGAACAGGCTCCCAGAGAAGTTGTGGAAGCCCCATCCGTGGATGTGTTCAAGGCCAGGCTAAACGGGGCTTTGAGCAACCTGGTCTACTGGGAGGTGTCTGTGCCCATGGCAGGAGGTTGGAACTAGAGGATCTTTAAGGTCCCTTCCAACACAAGCAGTTCTATGAATCTGTAGAATCCAGGTCCCAGTGTTCCTGAGTTCCACCGAGCAGGTGGAACTGTTACAAACAGTTACAGTTTGTAACTGTTGTTACAAAACTCAGCAGAAAAAACTCTCATTCATACTGTTTTTTTTATTCTTGCATCTGCATCGCAAAAAACAACGCTTTACATCTCTCTGCCTGTTTAATGTACCGGTTTCTATCCTATAAACACCTCACCTCTATCCAACAACTTGGCAATTTCATCAAGCTGTACAGAAAACCTAGGTCCTGAATCCCTGGCAGCTGAAGCTCCAAGAGGAGGAAGGGCTTGCATGACATAGGAGTATACTGATACTCCATCATACTTACTAAAAGCAAGAAAAACAACATGTGTGCAGAAATGGAGCAACTCTTCAATGGCCAGAAACAAAACAATGGAATTCACTCCCTCCGGTATTTTCGCCTTTTTGAAATAACACTCCACAGAAATAAAGAATATGATGAACATAGTTTTAATTAAGAATTATCACAGAAAAAAAGAATATGATGAACATAGTTTTAATTAAGAATTATAGCCATAGTCACATTACATCTCAACATGAATTCAGTCGTCCCACTGCATAAAGTTCTACATCCATACTTCCTAGAACAAGGAAGGGAAAATATCTTACAGTCTTCAATGCTTACATAATTTCTAAGATGCAAAATATTAGTGAAAACAGTAGTATTCTTTTGGCATACTCTGAAGGTAGTGCTTACTGCTTTTAGCAAGAGAAGGGATTATAAATAAAAGTATTTGAATATTACAGAAGGGAAAAACTGTATCCAAAGTGTTTCACAGAATTAATGCTTTCAAACAGTACTTCAGCCCAGGAGAAGCACAACAAATCCCCAAAGGTTTCATTTTGCCCTGAAAGGCATTTGAAGCAGGAGTGTAACTCAACATTTAGGGCAGTTAACTACACACATGTGGAAATCCACCTTTTAAAACCCAGTAACATTTATAGTGTTTGATTCCCTTATACACAGGCACACACTTTGCTACCTTCTCTTTCCCCTTCTAGAACTTAATGGGACTGTGCAATACTGGAGCAGTAGTCTAAAATATCCTGTATAGTGAACTCCATAGTAATTCCTGATCCAGGATAGCAGCGAGCTATCAGCCCTTCAAAGTGCTTGTATTGTCGTATAAATTCATCCTGCATGGAATGCCACACAACCTGCCAAAGAAAGAAAACTTTAGGAAAAAGTCAACTGGCACAACACATTATGTACATGAACTACAAAACATTGGCTAATTAATCAATTCTCAGTTCAGTTGTCATTTTACAGTTGAAGATTGCTAATGAAGTTCAATAAATGGGGTTGCTGCATTAAAAAAAAGACTGATGTTTTTACCCATTAAGATTGGTAATGTTGACATGACCTGTAATAAATGTGCAAAGCACAAAATAGTAAAGAAGACAGGGAGGTTTTCCTAACAGGTATTGCTTTGTCTTTCAGGAAAACATCCTGAACCAGAAGAGTGCTACAATTCACGTTTCAGACTTTAAAAAGCTGTTTGAACAAGCTTAACTCAAGTCTACTTATCATTTACTCCAGTGAGAAAGTTTATGGAGTGTAAGAAAAACATTAGATAATACAACTATCAGAAAATATATAATTGAAAGTATTCTGCTATAGTGCACCAGCTAAATTAGTAAACACTCATTCATTTAAATCTAGTTCTCTCTATTTCCAGTATATTTTTCAGAGAAGATGTCACCCATTAATGGTCAGCTAGGGAATCATAAAGGTTTCCTTCTGAACTTTATCTCCACCACTCTGGTTCAAAACAATATTAAACAAATAGAAACAGAGTGGGATTATAAAAAAACCCAAAAGCTGCACTCAGAATTTATGTTTTCAGAGTAATGCTGAACATTCTCACAGAATACATGTGCAAAAGCAGTAGTAAAAAGCCTCCCTGTAGCATTATAGGGTTTTTCAGGCATGATTTAGTTTACCTGAAGTAAGTTTTCTTCTTCACAGAGATGTTTATCTACCTTCTTGTAGAGATTATCCAGTCCTTTCTTCACTTCTTTACCAGGATATTCCTTTATAACTTTACGAAGCTCTTGTTTATTAAAAGCCAGCTGATAGCTTACTTCCTCTTCTCGTATACCTTGTGCCACACGAGCTTCAACACCTTCAAAAAAATGCTAACAACAAGTAACAGCATTAGTCACTATCACAAATCTGAGTTTAATTTAATTTGACAAGGATATGTGTGGTTAAATCTTGATTCTGCTTCATGACTTGTGTTCTCCCAATTTTTTTTTTATTGGGCATGAAGTACTGCTCAGCTATAAACATTAAAACACAGACCAACAATACAGCACTCCAAGTACTAGCACAAAACTGAAACCAATCATTTCTAGAAGCAATCAAGCTTTTCTTTGCAACCTTGTAACTAACAATCAATCGGCCTTAAAATCCTCACTTCCTGAGCTCATAGCCAGGGATCCAAACACTGGATCTTTTGGATGAACTCACTAAGCACTTGAGCATCTTTATTTAAACCATAATTACACATGAGCATATTTGTTCACAATTGCCCTCCCTTCCCACTACCATTGACCAATTTTCTCAACATAGTAAATATGAAATATTTTAGTAGGAAGTATCTCTGTGAACATGGAGGTTCAGCCTCAAAAGTGCATCAGGTCTAGCTAGGACAGAGTTAACTCTCTAGTTAATTTTGTTCACAGCAGCCTATAGTGCTGTGTTTTGGATTTGTGGCTAAAACAGGGCTGATAACAATGTTTTGGTTATTGCTGAACAGGTCAAACCTGACCAAATCATAGCACATAACATCACGCTCAGCTATAAAAATTAGGGTGGGAGGAGGCAGGGTTGGTGTTTGGCTTCAAGGTGGCAGTTGCTCAGAAACTGCCCAGGAATCAGTCTGCTTGTGGGAGGTAGTCAATGACTCCTTTTGCATCAGTTACTTTATTTTTTTTCCTCTGTCTTCCTCTCTCCCCTTCTCTGATTAAACTGTCTTTATCTCCACCCCCAAGTTTTTTCACTTTTGCTATTCCTCTTGTCTCCCCTGGAGAGGGGGGACTGAGCAGCAGTTAGTTATGTGGCAGCTTAGCTGCTGGTCAGTCAACCCAGAAGTGGGAAACAGCAATAAAGCATTTTAATTTTCAAAAAGAGATCTTAAATGTCTCAGAAAATGGATGCCTGAAATCCTGTTTATAGAAAAAGCCATGAACAGTGGGAGACATTCAAGAGGACAGAACTGAGTCTGAACCTAAATCACCACTCAGTTTAACATTTAGTTCAACCCAGACATACAGAATTTTCGTATAACTTTTCTTCTTGTTGAACTGCTCAGAAACTACAGCAAATTTCTCTACAGCTGAGGTGAGGAAGATTATCCCAAAACTCCTAATTACTTTTCCCCTCACTTTCTTCTTTCTCAAAACCATTTGCTTAAGACACTGATGTTTAGTCAGTACTGTTAATTGCCATGAAAAATTTGGTTATTTTCATCCAGGACTGTTACCCTCATGAGTACTCTTGCCAGAGATGCTCCAGTCCAAAATAATAAAATAAGAGATTATGATAGATGCACTGATAAAGAGATCAAATAGTGCAAACTAAACATTCAAAAACTATTCTGTACCATTTAAATGAATACTCAAATAAACTCACATTTAATTTCTCAAGAGGCTGTCCAAGTGAGTAGATTACATAAGACTGAAGATGATCAGTGTATTTCTGTTTGGCTTCTTTTTTCTCAGCCTCCAGACAAGAAATTTTCAAGCGAGAAAGTGTTGCAAAAATATGATGGAAGTTCTCCATCATGACCACATCCCTGGGTGTCTTCTGGCTTTCATTAGCTACTTTCTCAACTGAAAGAAACAGGAAGCAGAATACTTAAAATACCAAAAGGACAACCAAATTCAGAAAAACATAACAAATAACCATAAACTATCAAAAAAGGAATTTTGAATTTCATGTAACTGATTAACATTTGTATGAGTAATAGTCAGAATTGCCACTAAATAAAACGCTACCTAAGAGCCTTCAAAAGAAGAAACAGATACATACAGGCTCTAAGACCATGAAATTTATATGGCAAAAAAGTCACTTATAAAAAGATACAAAATAATGAGTCCGTATGGTCTCATTTACAGATGTGAGGAACAAGTCACATTCTGGGGAGGCTTACAAGCATGCTTTCAGTATCCCTAATAAATTTCACATGATAGAACTATTTAAGAAAAGTCATAGCAAAATCGATTCCCACCTTCACTAGGACAAAAATCTTCAATAAGGTAGTGGGTTTTATTAAAATGTACTTTTTAATCTCAGCTTTTGCTCATTAGCTTTATGGTCAAAATTACTGTCAGTCCCTAAATTTAATAATAAAAACGGATAATCCTGCACATAGATTTTTTACTTCCCTCTTCCCCTGAAAAAAAAAAAAAACCCAAACCCAAAAAAACCCCAAACCCAAAAAAATTCTACCTATCCCTCCCTTACTGCACCTGAAAGCAGGCTGAAAGAGGATAGCTTCAACCAAGAGCAAGTAAGTTTCTGTGCCTGTTCATCCATTAATCATTTTGCTGAGACTACCAGGATGCCCATCATGAAAGTGATCCAGGGCACCAGAGTATCAGTAATGAACACAGATTCATTCCAGTCAAAACACTGAACTACCAACTAGGAAAGATCTGCTACTGCCAATTTCTGTTCTTCCGATATGATTTTTTACAGGGGGAAAAAAAGACAAGAAACCACTTCAGATTGAGCATACCATGTTGCTGCCATCTCCTCTCCCTCTTCAGAGTCTTAACCACTTCCCTCTGACACAACTCAAAGTTACTTTACAGGAATGTACAAAGGGAAGTATCTAAAAAGTACATTACAATCAAAAGGATTACACTTGCTCACTTACAATAACAGAGACAACCAAAATTTCAGCACAGTCTTAAAAAAATCACCTGTTACTTGGGGCACAATTATATATAAACAGGTGGACACAATTATTTTAGTAACTATGACAGCCTTGGAAGACCTACCACTGTCAAAGACAGCTCTAATAAGTTTTATGTAGGCTTTATCTAGATCTCCTCGTCGTTCTGCATTTTTGAAAATTGATTCAGCAAGGGCTGCAAACTCTTCAAATTCAGCAACAAATGGAAGGATCCCAACTTTACTCTTCTTTGAGATTTTTACTTCATCCATCTGCTTCATCTGATTACTCTAATTTAAAAGAAGAACAGGTGTTAGGCTTCAGATCATGTAAGAAGTATTAAAAGAAAAATGCAGACATACTGAAAAACTGACATTTATCCAAACACAGAAATAATTATTTTAATTAGTACATCCATTCAGCCTTTCACCCTTTTTACCCTTAAAAATTTGTTAAGTAAAAAAACTGAAAAGAGAAAGGAAAGACGGTCTTTTATTCTCCTTTATTTACTTAGTATTACAAAAAAAAACACCCAATGAAAAAACCCCAAAATTTATGCACCAGAAGCAATTAACAATTTTCATTTTATAATCTACCAAGGAACTTCACTTTTCTGATTCAGCCAAGCTAATGGTTCCTTTTCCTGCAGGAAGTTTCTTTAGTCTTCTATTGAAATTTTATTTCTGAGTGTAATAAAAAAATCTGTTTCAAAATATTTTAAGTATGAAACTGATCAAGAATGGTCAGTTTTATGATGTTTGCCTAGAGTCAAATTACATTTATGACAATAAAACAACGTTATTCCAACAACTCTGTTTTCAGCAAACCTGCTATATTTAATATAATGGTCATAACTGTATTAGCAAAAGGAAGTTTCAGATGCTAGAGGCTGCCTCTGCTACTGCCAAAAGATCTCACACCCTCATAAGTCCACAAGGTTTGGTTTTGGCAAGTGAAAAGGCAGACAGATATGTTTTTCTTAATGAACTTCAGTTATCTCAGTGGGAGTACAAGTTTAAACAAACAACTAAAAATGTCAGCTAGCTCAGAACTGTGAATGAGTGGTCTTATTTGTTACAAATAGCTACTTGTTGAAGAAAACTGGAATAGAGGAAAAAAACCACAACCACCATTTATTTGAAGGCTTGGCTAGTAGAAAAGCAATAAAGTTACTAATTTTCACTTCAAATTTAAAGCAAGAATTTAAGTATACAGAAGTGTAAAATCAAACTGGGTAGGAGTGGGCTTCCTATAATATTACAGTTAGCTTAATTAGAATAACTAAAGAACTTACAATGCACTTATCAAAGTTCCTTTTGACAGTCACCAAAACATTTCCAAGTGTTGTGCTGAGAAAGGATGCAGGGTCCACATTTTGTGCTGTCCATACATGATGACTCATCTTAACTAACATATAAAGGGAATTAAAGCTATCAATCTTGTCTCCCAGTGCTATAAGGTTATTCAGCTCAGGTTCAATGCAACGAAATATTTTTGTCATCATTTGTCGGATCATGTCCTTCCTATTAAAAATGCAGAAGGGGAAAATATTACTCTGACAGTTTGCTAGGCTATTTTACATGGTTTTTTATATATTTATTTGATATACTAGTCTCATTTGCATTCAACAAGTCTCATGATTTTCAGAAAGTCAATACCACACAGTAAAAATCAATAGTCACAGGTATAAAATATTCCAAAAAGCATTTTCTCCGTGGAAGCTGCCTCACACACTCAGAACTTTGCTAATCATATTTTCTGTACGATAATGCCTAATTTCAATTTGCTAACTATTAAGAGAATTAAACAACTATATACAGAAACACCCACCCTATATACAAAAAATATTCTTTTTACTGACATACTCAGTGTCTAGGTAAAAATTAAAAGTTCCCTATTCACTTTTACTGAAAGGGAATAATTTCTGATTTTAGAGAAAAAGGTTTTATATGCTAAATAAACTCAAACATAGGCTTAAGAATCAATAATAAAAAACAGCAGCACGTACTCAGACGATACTGTTTGTGGAACACCAGAAGTGTATGAACGAGAGAAAGCTACTCCATCCATTTCCTCCACTTCATTCTGTAAGAACAAGAAATGTATGAAAAGATAAGGTTTGTCTCCAGTTCTATATCCAAGCAGTTAATGTACCTGACAAAACCACTCTAAGTACCAGCTCCACATCCCCACCACCCCCTGCCTCCAGAGTGGAAAACTGAACAGTTTGCAAGGTTCTGGTAATTTTCCAGTCATGTTCCACTGAATACAATACAGAACCCACAATTACTCCCTACTGTCTTCCTACATAGCATGATGAAGTGTTTGTTGTGATCTTATGAGACAAAGCCATAGCAAAGGAAACATGTCCGTACTTCTTTCACAGATTTTGTATTGGTCAGCCAAAATCAAAGATCCTGCCAGTTCATGAAGAAAAACAAATTACTTATCATCTGGATCACATAATCACTGATAAATCCCAAAGCTCTCTTTTAAACAGGTCTCTTTTGAGGCCTGGTCAATACTTTCTACTTCAGTGACAGGGGATGTAAGTCCTACCGTTGTTGTTCCAGAGGTGCTCTGATGTTGCTGTAGTTTGAAAAATTTACTGATGAAGTCCTGTTCTGCCAGACACAGAGGCTCTAGTTCACTTAATACTTGCTCAAAAATCTAAAGAAAGTCAAAATATTTTATCAACACATCAAATACTATGGACACTTAGCAATACTAATTTTAATTGTTTGTTGCATAGACTTCCTATCTTCACTAAGCTTTACTACTAGGCTTACTACTACTTAACAGAAATGGAAACAGCTTGTACTTAGATCTTTAAAAGCAATAGCTGCATCTTCAACATAGTCCTTTCTTATCTGTGTAATGCTGTGAAGAAAAGAACAATCTATGTTTTTCCATAACTAGAAGTTTTCCAGTCACAGCCTGAGGAAGCACTTTTGTGCTACAGTGGAAACACTTGCATTTTCATAGTAAGTCATGGGTTCTGCCACCATCTTTTCTGCCTGGGTTGCTGAGTGGAGGAAGACAAAATTAAAAGCCTCAGGGAAGAAAAACAGGTCAACTGTGTATGTAGAAGTTAACTGCTCTGTAGAAAAAGTAGAAGTTTCTACATAGCTGCTACTGAAACAAACAAGTAGGTTTTGTACTGAAGTATGCAACACAATTTTTAGATTTAAACGAAAATGAAACACTATTTTGGCAATAATTAATTACAATAATTTAATTTTATTAATACAAAATAAGGACATTGTAATGTTAGACGTTAGACATATTTCTATTAGAATTTTCTCTGCAGGTACTTAAAAATTAAGACATGCAATAATTTACATAAATTAAACCAATCTAGCCACATAGGAAATCCACGCTGATGAAAATTCCCATAGGGAAAAAACCCCCAACAACCTAGTAGGTCAGCTCAATTGCTTACAACTCCGTGTATACTAAGTAACATTCACATATTCCCAGTGAGTGTGAGATACAAGTGAGAAATTGAAAATAATAGCACAATAATTGTATAAACCTGCTTCAACAAGTTCTTTTTTTAATTCTAGACAAGTTGCTGCTACCAGTTTGTAGTAACAGTTAATATTGTTTCAGGCATACATTTCCTCCCAGAAAAAGATTGAGGAATGATTTGAAGAGGTCAGAATAAAAACATTCATTTCCATCAAGTAATTCAGTAGAGAACAACAAAATTATTTTTATTTCTGACTGACAACTGCTCATTTTCCTTCCCCAGCACTGAGGAGTTAATTCTGCAAGAAACGGTGAGCACTGTCACTTTTAAAGGTCAGGAAAAAAAATCAACAGATGCTGAGGACAGCAGGTTTTAAAACAGGATGAGGACACCCCAATAATAACTTAGTGCTATTGGTTAAAGTTGAACATTGATGGTAAGTAATGTGAAACCAGTATAAATAAAATTTTAGGGTCACTCTCAAGTCCTGGCTAAAATTCTTATCTTCCCTATCTTTCATTTTTCCTTACATACTGGCAAAATGCCATAGAACACTGAATGAACTGAGAAAAATAAAATCCGTGCAGAATCCATCAGTTCCATTCCTATTTGCTTAAAAACACATATCTGGCTTAAACTTAATAGACCATTTTTTATCCTTGATATTCTTCAAAGATCACACACAGCATATAAAGGAACTAAATAGAATCTTATAATCTGAGAATAATACTGTGATCTACATATGTCTTAGGAACTGCCTTTATTAGATGTATGGTACAGACAAACTTTGAAATTGGCATGTTTTAAGATTTAAGAAGTACAGATCTTTGAACTATACAAGAAGGATATTTAAGATACTTCTAATGCAAAACTAAGCAGGAATTCTATGCAATCCTTTGGCTTTACCTTATCAAATTTTGTTCTGTCAGCCACATCCAGGTCAGAGGCAGACATGTTTCCCATGTCTAACAGTGAGGATGACTGAGATCTACGGTTTCCTGAACTCTGAACAGAGAGTTTATTTAGACTAGAAGTAGACCCAGTCAATTTCCCAGAACTTCCATGAAGACCTGTGAAATAAAGACACTGTGAAGGAGGAAAGTGAAGGCAGAATAAAATACTCAAGAATAGGTTTGTTACAGAATATAGGAGATCAAGAGCTGCTAGTAGTCCTATATTAAATGAAACAACTTTTGTCTAAGCTATAATGCTTTTGCTGTAAACGTATTATTTGCTCATTATAAGGTAACTGAGATTCTTCAGCAATTTTCAAAGTACAAGGTAACTATTTAAACTCTCCTTAAAGTAAAGTATGGAAAAAAGGTATAAAAGGAACAAAACTCTAAAATACAGTAACACGGGGATTGAAGATTGGAAAGCTAAAACCAGTTATGATCTTTGTGAATGTATTTTGGGCAAAAGTTGCCAGAAGCAGAAGAACTGAACCACAGGAGGGAAAAAAATTAAAAAGTTTTATATACACACAGGCACTTTTTCATCTTGAACTTGATCTTTCTGCTGTTAACATCCTTTTATCTACATAGTTTGTTCCAGCTATTTTGCTGGATCTACAATCCCATAGTAACTCTGCTGCTAATGCTCTCCCTTCCTTTTGATCATAATTAACAATTCAGTCATTTCTTCATGATATTGCTGGGCCTTCTCCTAGGAGCATGTATTTTCTTTTTTATTTCTTTTTCCCCCAATTTTTTCAGAAATGTTGGACCAGGACAGAGAAAGCTAATAACAAAAAAAAGACCAAAAAATTATCAATATTTCATCTCCAAGTAAACTTCTCACACCTAAGCCACAAAGAAACTTAAAAGCAATCCTGCAAGCTTCATTAAGCTGCTGTGTTGGTATCTAGTCTAGGGACACAAGACAAAGTCTATAGATCTAATCTAAATTGCCACTTCAACCTACTGGTAGAGTGGACAACTGTGACAAGCTCTCAGACACAAACATATTTTTACTATCAACCAGTAGCATGGGAAAACCAAAAGATACTGCCCTTATGTGCAAACCTTCTCAAATTCTATGTTGGGACTTACAGCTGTGCTTTCTTTTTGCCTTGCAAGCCCGGTGATTCTGCTAATGTTTATTTCACTCTGAACAGAGTGCTTCAGTGTTAGGTAGATTCTCCCTGATGCAGCACTACATCGTAACATCGACACACATGCATTGACAATACCAACTAATGCAACTAGTTATACTCACTCTCAGTTTCCTGTTTGACAGCACTTTCTTTTCGAGGCAGTGTAGCTGGGATGGATTAGGTTGCAAGCATCAAAGACAAAGACAAGTTAAAATGCAGTTTGCACAAACCATGCACAAGATGCAAGTTAAGCTCTAACTGGAAAGAAACATGCAGAGAACTATAAGCAGCAAGTAACTACATTGCAAACACATTTAGTTGGAGAGGTACTATGCTAGAAATCCAGCATCTAAACTATATGGAAAATAGAGTAAGTTTCCAGGTATTGAAATTTGCTTTTTCTTATATAGTGTGTTTGAAAAACATTTTTGGTAACGCATATTTAAGTTCTCTCAAATTGAGAAGTCCATTAAATTATTTGTCAGACTCAGTTTCCAAGATAAATCATATCAATAATAGACTTCAAGAAATTAAAATGTACTTAAGGAATTTTTTTACTGAGTCGGAGATATCGTCCATCTTTTCAATTTAAAACACACACACCATTACTGCAAAGTAATTCATATTGACAGTAAGCTGGCTGACCTTTTCTTACGTTGTTGCAAATCAGGATGTTTACACAGAGAATACATCTTTTGCATTCATGCTGCACAAAAACAGATGACTGCAAATTTGGAGAGGATGAAAACAATAAACATATAGTAAAAAAATTTATGAAGAGGTTTTCATATTTTTTCCTGTTTGTTTCCAGAATTGAAGTTTCCTCAAGTGGACTTCAACTTAAAATTTAAAGTAAATGGGCGTTTGTAGAAAATATAGAATCCCTAGAGTAAAAGGCATTTGCATACATACACTAAAAGCAGTATGTAGTATTAAAAAGATCTTGATGAGGATGGATGCTACAAGCCCCCCAAAATGGAGCAGGCAAGCAGAACCTACTGTAATAGAATGAGTAGATACTTCTAAACGCCACAAACATGTCTTAAATACCAGATGTTCTCAAGCAGGCAACACTACTGATAATTGTAACATCAAATTCAAATTTAATTCCAGCCTAGTTTTTAGATCTTGGGGGTTTTGGCAGATTTTGAATAAAAAAAGGTTTAGGCATGATTTATTTGGCATATGCAACTGTCATGCATTGGTCCCAGTTCTTCATCATCCTCAATTTCTAAACACATGGGACCTATTACAGAATGTGAAGAACTACAAACATCAGGCCCTGGACAAGCAGGGGAGCCTTAGTGGCTTTTGACAAGCTACATCATATAAACATATGACAGTAGCAGCACTCTTTCCAACACTGACTTTATGGTATTTAAGTATCAAAGTCTTGGCTTCGTCAGAAAAGAAGAAAAAAAAAAGAAAAAAGACTACTTCAGACGAGTGTGAATGCTCATGACCCAGGCTGGGTTTTTTTGCCATAAAAATGCAGACAAAGAACCTTGCACTAGCACAGAATGCCAGTTCTCCCAGCATCCCCTCTGCGTTTGAGGCATTCAAATAGCAGTGCTATTCCCAAAGCACAAAAAGAAGGCAAGAACACACACCAACACAGCTTGGAAACAGGTCATCTTTCATATCTGAGTACAACTGGAGCATTATGCACCTACACTACTCCTTAAATTTTAGAAGTGAGGTATTTTGAATAAATGTGGAATTAATAGTAGAACAATCACTACAATGAACACAGAAGCCTTTGAAATTGCACACCCTTATGAGATGTTACAAGATAAATAAATTTGCACAAATACATGACAGAAGTCTTCTCAAAGTGCAGCTTTTACTCTGGTGAATTGAAGGACCTCTTTCTCCAAAATGCCTGATTGCTGATATGCTGACAACATTTACACAAGTTAGGGAACTGCTACGAAAACTGTCTCTTCACAAATACAAATCACAAAACAAGTGTCACGACAAAGTGTTTAGAATGTTTCAGAAATCAATTTGTATTAGACTAAAGGGGTTCTTTTTCTTGCAGTAAGATTGCTTTTTAAGATTTATGATTTTAAATGTTCTGACAATGACATCTTATGGCACCTCTTGCTTTCCATGTCCAACAGCTTGCCAAAACTTATCCTTCTAGTTTTCCCTCTCTCAAACAAGCCTTACCACCTTCCTGCTTTCTTCCTTTCATTACATTTTTCTGGTTTCTACCATCAAACTTCAAAGCCAAAAGAGGCTGACAGAACTTACTACTTACAGCTGTACATAATTTTGGAATTCAGAATTTGCAAACTGGTGAACCGTGGCAAATATAAATATTTTTAAAAGCTTTGAAACACTGCATCTCAAAACACAGAACAGACAATAAATAAATACACCTATATCACTGTTGCTTTTTAAGTATCCAGGTTATTTTGTTTAAGCTTCACTTCCATATTAATGCTAGACTAATTCTAGCAGGAATCCATACTCCCTTAAATATAAATACCTACACGTTAACAAATTATGATTTCTAGTCTCAGGCTACATAAGTAAATCTCCCTGAAAAAACACATTAAAATACCTAAGTTTTATTAGGCAGAATTAGCATTAAAACTAGCTTCTTACAATCCACTCAAGGTTTATCAAAAGCAGAAATAACAGCAGAAGGAACACAAAAAAATGCTGCCCAAACTTCTGTTAACTACAAGAGCTGATTTTTCAAATTTGTTCAGGTAATAAAATGGGACAGTTTAAGTAATAAAAAGTGAGTGTAGATTTGAAAACTGAGAGAAAAACTGTATTTTATACTTTTATTTTGACCAATTTCCCAAGATTTCAGTTGTGCTACTTTGGCCTTGTGGAAGTCAGAAGTTTTACCAATCATATTTTTCATACAACTTTTTCCATCTTGCCAAAAGTAAAGAATTTTACACCATTACAAAATTAGCCCTAGGTGATGCAGTGAATGTTTTATATGCAAGTAGTAAGATTCAATGCAAGATATGTGCCTTCTGGAAGCTTACCAAACTTTTTTCCTTCTCTGGTTGTGCCTGTCATCTTGATCTTGGCAACTTCAAAGAAATCTTTTATTTCCCTTTCATAAAGTCGTGATAAATAATCCATATAATTCTTAAAAGAAAAATGTAAATTTCGTTAACAGGTATTCATACCAATTTTCTTCCATTATAGGTAAATAATTCTTAAAAACCTGTGAGTTTTCAAGTCCTACTAAATAAACTGGTTTGAACGACCTAAGTATATATATTTATGCAGCATGCACAAAATTATATTTGTGATATTTAAGTAGCTTATATTCATTTTCATAGTGAGTTCACTGAGCATTAATCAGAAACTTCTTCTCCACAAGGAAAAATATGTAATGCAGTACATACAAATAGGATCAATAGTGGTAGAGCATCACAGAATTCAATTCAAGGGTAGAATGGTGAGAATTCATCACCATTCTCTATACCTTCTTTTATCAGACACTTACTGTGTCCCCAAAAGCACACATAAATATGTAATTCTCACATTTTTTTATTAGAAGATCACAAAGATGCCAACCATTCATTATCTGGCTTATACTGAAGGCAAAGGAAAAACTATTTCAAAGCCATATTCAAAGTCTAATTTAAATCTTTCAATTTAAGAATGACAGTACTTTAATTGAAAAAAAAAAAAGACTTGTTTTGTAAGGACTAACTTTTCCTTTACATCTACCTGAACATTTTGTATACTTCTGTAGTAATTTTTTTACTCCAAGTTAGTTTTAAACAAGGTAGTTAAAAATTACCTACATACAAGGGAAAAACGTTTCTATTTAATCTACTGTACAAGAGACCTCTGAAGTTTTTGACACTCCCAAGTGAAATGAAAATCTGTTGAAATAGAGATGTTATACAGGCAATAAGCACACCAATTTGAAATTAGCTTCATTATTTTTCTTACTAGGCTGTACAAAGACAAACTTGTTTTACATAAATATTAAGACAAGTATCTTATGATACTTGAGAATAGAATGTTTGAGGAAAAAACAAACAGAGCAGGATACCACAAATACTAAAAAAATGAAGTTTCCTATTCTAAAAAGGAATAAAAAAAAGAGGCACAGTGACTTATATTTAATATATAGCAATATTAAAATGGCATGTACATACACACAGGTAATTCTTTTGACTCTCAAGCCCACTCTATTATGTCCATTCTCTAGCATCATTTGAGCACTTCACATACCTTTGTTAGCCCTTCATATTTTCCATAATCTGTGTTCTTGAGCCACTCCATCAGTTTAGCATATCGAAGTAAATCTCTGTGAAATGGATGATGATTGGGTAATGTCAATTCAGCAGAGTGCTGGGCAAGAGTGGAACTCTGATCGTGACCCTTGATAAGAAAAAGTATTAAAATAAATCTGGAAGCACTACACAGATGTACTAGAAGTTTCCTGAAAAACTTAATATGAAGGCAACATCTCATTCAGACAAACAGGAAAGCCTCAAAATACCTTGCATAGAAGCAAGGTCTAGAGGTGCAGACTGAAAAGGACACCGAACATAATACACACACCAAGATATTACAGCCACTGCAGATAGTGCATCTTAATAAGCTTGTTCATTTTAAGGCTCTTTGCCTTCAGGGTGAGTCACTTTGCCACTTTTTGTACAAGAACGCAATGTACACCTGAAAAAAACATTTAGTGACAAGCACTCAATTGTTCCTGAAAAATTTTAAGAGATTATCACATTATTCCCCTAAACGAAAAAAAAATCTGCTTCTGTTTAAAGATGTTTTTCCCATACACAAATTTCAAGTTTCCAGTAAATGGGTGGCCCAGGTGTTAATCATGAGCTTTACACTTCTCCTCTGAAAGCCTGCTCTAATTCAACAAACTTCAGTCCATTTTGGCCAAGCCTTCCTTGATCAGATCTTAAAAACATCAGTGCACACACATTCTCTCTCCCTCCACACAAACACAACACACTGTCAGTGAATGTTTACTAAACAGTTTACCACATGCAGCATAAACCAATCCATTTAAGACAAGCTATTAATTTCATGCCCCTCCTTTAAGCAAAGATTTCATCATATTGCTAGAACACGATTTAGCTTTTTTAAGCTTTCACTTGCTTGAACTCACAAGCTTCCTGAGCAATTCAGGAAGAGCAAGCAAGGTAACACCTCTGCAGCCACACAGCAGAACACACAACCACTACCCCTAGGCTAAAAGAATGGAGGGTAAGACTTAATTTCCAAATGGCTTTAATATTTTCTGTAAAGTCTTTTTTTACTGGGCTTGCAGTAAATACAGCAACAGAACTTATACTAAGTATAGTTTGTGCCATGGCAGCACACAAATATTGTACTAATCGGTCTCCAATTCCTGCATCACATGCAGGTGGTTTATGCAGGTCAGTCAATGTCAGTCCCTGAGAGCATTCCTGACAGTTCCATCTTGGATATGACAAGTTAGCAGAATAAGCTATACCATATAAAATGCCTTTGCATGTTTCTAAGTTGGAACAGAAGCCAGTTTGGATCAAAACTGAAGCAACTTTGTCTTACCCTTTTTCTGTTCTACTGGGCACTAATCAGTTCAAGCCTTTGGTTAGAGAAAGCTCTTCCACAACACATTCACAGACTTGTTTAAAAAAATTTTTATTACTTAATTTGTAAAATACTAACTTTTACTAAGTAACGTGACATGAACACTGCCAGCTTCTGGATAAAGCTGAACTACTAGATACAATCATAGACCAGTCTGAGTTGGAAGGGACCTTAAAGACCACCTGGTTCCAGCTCCCCTATGATGGAGGACCTTCACTAGACCAGGCTATCCTTGAAAAACTGGACTTGAACACTTCCAGTGATGGGGCATCCACAAGTTCTTTGGCAACCTGTTTCAGGACTTTTCTGTATCCAACACGAGCACGAACTTACTTTGAGCCCTGTCCTTTTAACTACATAAACTGACTCACAAATAGACCCAAAGAAACAACTCCTGCCCAACTTCATAAATTTATTCTCACAGAAAATGGGGAAGGATAACACTATAAATCTCACTTATAAAAACAATCATGTAGTCTGACTTCAATAAAAAGCTAACATAGTGTAATTATTGGAACATATAATTTGGAATTGGAATCCAGCCAGCATTAGCAACACAGCTGCTGTTGTGATTACTGAGGTCATTCTTGATACTGTGGGCATACTTTTGGGCATACATACAGCAAATATTTTCAACAAATGTTTGATACGCTTCTATGAAAAAGAGATTAGAGAAACTCACTCTTACCCCTGGTTTGTTACATTCCTACAGCATGCATTTTTAATGTTCAAGTCCATTATGGTTTAACGTAATTTACCTGGTGGCTTTCACAGCTTTTATCAACTACATCAGTCCAAATGCTTGTTTATATTACTGCTAGGAAATACTCAGCTATCCAAATTTTTATTGCTTCTTTCATGTAGCCATTTTAGTCATGTGCCTTTATTACACACAACTTTTCTGGTTAGTAGTTGCTTTCTTCATAAAGCTAGATGACAAATTCCCTGACAGGGTAAATTTCTCTCTCCAGGCCAACTTTTCCACAGGACTCATCATTCTGGTTACAGTAAATTATGTCCTGTTCAAGCCTTCTCTAAAACCTTATGGAGCTTCTTGATGTACCTTTCCCACCTAATTAACAGGCTTTCTCTCATTATGCATCATGTATGTAAATCATTACCAAAGGAAACCCTGAATTTGCTATTCAACTATTGCACAGTTTCAAAGCTTCAACCTACTTCATATCTCAAAGGCAGAAAGCCCAGAGTTGCCTTTGAGTGCTGAACTTGGTTGTTAAAAAATCTTTAAAGTAATAGACACACAGGTTAATCAATTATTAGTATTACACAATAAACACAACTACATTAACTGTTAGTAAACAGTCTTTAACACTGCAGCAAATGGCAATCTGAAGTTGCATTTCTGTTTAAAATTTTTAATATTTATTCTCCTTTCAGGAGAATAAAAAAAGGAGGTGAAGGACTTTAGTACCTTACAAGAGGAGTTTGAATCAAGCATTGAGTTATTTTGCTTTTCAAACAATAAAGAGCAATTTCATACTTTCAAGGAAATATATTTAGGCCCAAATGCCAATATAACTATGCTTTTCTATCTAAAGACTTCCAAAGCAGAATGTCTTGCTTATATTAACAGCTGCCTAGACATAATCATGTTTTCTTTTGTCTTTTTAATTTAGAATTCTTAACTTTTATCTTAGTTTTTTCTGAAGTGCTTTAAGTGAGTTTTTTTTAAGAAACATTCTAAACAAATAATGCAACTCTTCAGATGTTAAAGGTAACGAAGTATTGGAGCTGGGAGTTTTCAACAACATCAGACTAAGAAATTGCTATATTCCTCAAACTAACAAAACAAGCTCATTTTAGTAATAGAACACAAAAATTGCTGTACCTCCAACACTTGAATCTGTGTCTCAAAATGAAGTACAAAACCTTTTTTTTTCCTCTTTTACAACAATGAAAAAGCTTTGCAGAGTCTCATCTCTTGCAGTTAATGAACTCTTCCTGCTTAAACTTAACAGCAAAGTCAAAAGTTTTATCTGTTGATTAATACCTCACAGCTAACAGCAAGCCAAAACTTCAAGGACAAGTTTGTATGAAAAACAATGTGAGGCCACTACTAGTATCAGAATTTTAAAAAAGTAAACTGCCAGTTGGTAATAGCATTCTCAATAGCACTGAACTGTTCCTTAAGAATAAGAATTTAATCTAATACACATAATATTACACTGCAATAATAATCTCTTACCATTTTAAAAAAATAAAATCCTCAGAAGAGAACATCAGAAGGACATTCTGCTAAACAGTCACTTCCATACACAAGTCCAATGTTCAAACTTTGTGGATGCATTTACAGAGGACTTACACAACATAGCTTCTACTTGCTCATTTAAGGGCTGGGACACATAGTCTATACTCAGGTTTTCAAAATATGAAAAGTGACAGAGAAAAATACCTTCTTAAGAACAGAAGCTAAAGGCAAAAAAATTAATATGCTGTGGAGCTGGAATTCTTCTGCAAAGTGAAGAAAATGTAGGAAGCACTTATCTTTGCCACAAAAAGCCAGGCTCTAAATGCCATTTTCTATACAATTATCCAGTGTTACTCTATTCCATTTTCTGCACACAGTCTAATACATAAAATTTAGAACTGTTAAACTTTTATTGTGCTAATATGTATAAAACCAGAATTACTCTTTTTTATTTACAAATGTTGCAATTTCACACAATTGCAGTATCTGTACTGTTGTACACATATTACTACTTCCTGAAAATATTTTTCCTCTATGCATCTCAATCTGTCTCTCAGCAGTTTCTGGGGATCAGATCAGAGGAATGTTAGCTCATAAACAGATAAATAAAGCTTAATGGCTGACAAAAATAACAAAAGTCAAAAGGGACGTAAGTCTGATGCTCTGTAATCAGTAAGGTCAAATTTATTTTTGCAAAGTCAAAAATGCAGCTGCTAGTTAGATAATTCAAGCTCAGTAAAAAAAAATTAGTTAGAAAATCTTGTATCAAACTCAATGTACTCACTGGAACTGAATGACAGGAGGACCTGTTATAGAGCTGAAGGAGGGTCTGAGTAAACTAATTGAAGATAAAAAACACATAAATTAAAAAACTGAAGCTAAAAAAACCACCCAGGCTTTAGGAAACAAGTGTCAGGACAGTGTTTTACGAATAATTTAAGTTAAGGAACAAAACCAGGGTTCAGACATTTTATTTTGTATGTTTGGTTTTGTTTTGGGTTTTTTTTAATAGTCCTTGAGTTTCAGACAGCAAGACCTTCCATGTTTTCAGCCTCTAACATCCTTAAAAAAAGTCAGTGCTTTTTCTCCTCAATAATCAAGCTCTACAATTAAAATAAATCTTCTTATATCACATAATGCATTTAATTCAGATAGCAATCCCATTAAAAAGAGATGTTTGGGGGTTTTTTTAAATGTAAGACACTTCTGTAGGCAATTATAGTTTGCTATGCTTAGCAACATCTCTGCCTGAAGAGCTTCTAGCATTTACTGATTACAGCACAGAACATGCACAATTTTACATAGACTGTTTTTCTTCTCCAGGAAAGTTTGTGAGCCAAAATTTCATATTCAACAGTAAGAAAACATACCTGCTGAACAAATACGCTGTTCAAATGACTGGCAAGTCTCCGTGCAAACTGCTCACGCAAGTCACTAAACCGCTGCTGCTGCTGCTTCACTGCATGAAGCATATCATGCCCTACAAACAAAAAGGACTTCAGAGTGTACAAAATATAAAGTAATATATTGTATATGGGAACCAAGAGGACCAGAGGTCACAATTCCTTCAATCAACAGAACAAAATCTGAGACTAATTGAAAAGGCACTACCGTAATAAATTTTGTCAGATGGTAGTCTAACAAAAACATTACCTGGACGAAGAGCTACATTCATACACTGCAGAAGGGCATCTGCTGCATTAGTGCAGGCCTCAATGCCTCGAGAAGATGTCAGATCTCCCTCCTGAAGGGCCTTTATATGGCCCTTAGCCAGATCCATATGATTCTACAAAATAATGGATAGTATTGTCCATAAGCCAGAAGCAGGTTGGTTTGCTATGCTGGTGAACCAAGAAGGATAAACACAATTTCATCACGATAACTACTGAAATTAGTGCAACAATGAAACAGAAAAATAAGCTCATTATTTTAAAGGAACCTCATACTAAAGAGGGTAGCAACCCAAAAGAATTTTATACCTTAAGAGAACAACCACAGTAAACATAATAAAAATGCTTACCACTAAGAACTCTATCTCTGACAGTAGTTTAACATTATTTGTGTTGCTGAGATGAATTAGGTGGTTGCTTTCTGAAATTTGATCCATCTGCTCTTTTACGCTCTGAAGCATTTCTTCATAACTGCTCAGCTTTAGCTCGATTTGGTCAACTTCCTTTAGAGCTTCATCCAACAACTTCATCAAGATATTCACCTGTTTCTCCGAGGCCATAATGGACTGAATATTTGCCTGTACAGAAAATAAAGCCACATTTTAGAAGACATTTTTATATCTCAAAAGCATTCTGATATCTTCTTCTCCCTCTATTACTGTCAAATAGTTTCCAAAACTCTTGATGAAATCAACAAAGTAAGATAAGCCATAGTGTTACTGAACACAGAAGTTCCTCAATCTACAACACTTCCTTATTTCAAAAAGATATACACCCAAAACTCTGCTCACGTTTCTAGAGCTGAAGTATTGATCTGCAGAAAAACAAAAAGCCAAACAGTAATCCCTATTATACCAGAACACTTTTAGTTCCAAAAAACCAGTGTAGGCGATAAGGTCATATTTTCTGTTGCAAGATCAGCCATCTCCATGACAGCAGCCATTTTCAAAATATACAAGAAACACACAACTTGACAATTTGAGGGGGTTGTTGATGGTTCCCTCACATCTGTACCCCCTGCATCTCCTAAGTTTTCCAAGTGACCTCTAGAATGTTGGGTTGTCTAAAAAACATTTACATTTGAATATGTGACAGATCACATTAACTACCTTTTCAAAGAATGCTGTGTGGTCAGTACCAAAGAGAACAGTTCAACATGCTGGCACACTGCACATTAGAAGGAATGCTTACCCCATCTAGCACTTGTAGCTCTCTTGACAACTTCTCTGCAAAGGCTTCAGCATTAGAAATAGCGTATTCACACCCTTCCATCATTATTTCAATATCCTGTTCCTCTCTTGCATTTAACTCCTGGTATTCATCCACAGCTTCTTCATCACCTCCTGCTACACTTTGATTCTCTCCACTTGGAACAGATTCTTAGGCAGAGAAGGAAAACAAAACACATTATCAAGTCCAGAAAGTCACAAGCATTTCAAGAGTACTTAAGTATGTTTAACTATCTGTAAGTAAATTAATCCATTAAACAACTCTCCCAACAAGCACCTGCTGACCAAGAACACTTTTTTCAAGTCTCAGTCTTCCACACGCTTCATTCCGATTTCCAGAACTGATTCCCAACAGCGATGTTTTCCAAATTGCAACATAAGCAAAATACAAATATCCACCTTCCTTTATTGCAAGGAACAAATCTAGTCTCAGTTTATTCACCTCTTACACTGGTAATCAGCATCAGAATATATTACAGTATTACACTGATTCATTAGTGGAAAATCAGTACAAGTCAGATTGTCTCTTTTGGTAGAGAGAGCATAAGAGAAACATACTGATGTTGATTAAGATATATATCACTCAATAATTATGTTATCTTGATGCTCAAGATGAGTTTCACAGCAGGAAAATCAGTACTGAGATAAGTGCAAATCAAATAAACAATGCTTTTATTAACTATGATTTCTCACAGCAGTGCTTAATTAATTTAACAAGCCACTCAAAAGGCTGACAAATGAATATTAACACAGTCCAGCCAGAAAGTGTTTAGGACATTTGAAACATCTCTCTTATCTCTAGAAACTTGATAAGCTAACCAAAGCACTAAAAACAAACAAACAAACAAACAAACAAAAAGAATATTATTTAAGAAAATTACTTACAAGGCAAAATAAAGGAAAAAGGTGTTACGCACCTTCTGCAACTTTAGGAAGTTCTGAAGAATTAAAAGGTATGGAAAAGCAGAGGAAAGGAAGCAGAGAATGTTAGCTAGACAAAGCACGAACAGTGTGTACACTTTTAAGTGGCAGTTAAGTTCGAATATTTTATTGTTGCACGAACTTCAAATGTCAGATGTCGGTTTAAAACAAATTCTGGTCAACACCAAAATACAGTAATGTTATCCTTCCTGTTTCACATTTTTAATTCAAATTTTTCTGCACACACCAGTCTAGTATTTAATAGCAGTAGTTTCACCACTTCTGACAGACTCCATGCGATATACTCTCACTTACTAGTCTTTACTATAAAATTTAACTATGAAAAGATAATGTGACTGTAAAAATACTTACTACAGGATAAGCAAACAAGATGCAAAGCCTTCCTAGCAACCAATCAGTCACATAAATTTTAATAGGGTCCAGCAGAATTTAGCACATGCGTCACAGTCAATGAACTAGAAATCTCATATAAAACCTCGCTAATTTATAGAACGCTACAGAAGCTCACTTTTTAAAGCATTTTTCTAATTCACGGGGAAATGAAAATGAGAACAAAAGCAGATTTGTTACACATTTAGATCTACCAGATCTTGGAGGTAGATTTTATTTTGTTCAAGAAACAGAATGTCTTAGAAATACTGTAAGTGTATCAATATTTAGAACTTCGTTAATGAAGTATTTTGCCTTGGTTCTATGTTCTCTAACAGAAAATTTGTTATATAGTCATCTTGCTTATCTGAAGACTTAGAAAATATAAAGTTAAAAAGAAATAAGAATAAGAAAACCCATCACGATTATTTTTTTCAGTATATCTGTTTTACATCATTAATGACTAAACTTTATACTTCAAATACAGTTGTAGAAATTTACCTTCCAACAGCTGTGAACTAACATTAATAAAGTCAATTTTCTTTCTAAGGTATCTCTGATTGAGCTTCCAGATACATGAAATGAAGGTGTTCTTTTCCACTGTGCTGCTTGCAACCCATTTGTACACTTTGTCAAAATGCAAATCGAATTCAGGACTCTCCTGCAAAAGATGAGATATGTTACAGGCTCCACAGTCAAATGATTGCCTAAGTAGCAGAGATTGTCCACACATTTAATTATTGAGATGACAAGATAAAAATTAAATTACACAGACGCCAGCCTTAAGATCATACAGCAATTTTAGGGCCCTCATGCACCTTAATAAAGGTGCCAAAATAGTGATAGTGAAAAACCAGAATCCAGGCTATGACGGCAGTATTTTATCAAGCCAGATAAGATGAAAATAACACAATACAGAGATGCGTAAGATTTTCAACAAACATTTGACAGTGCTGTCTGCCCTGAAACACCATCCTCAGAACGACTAATGCCTTCTGAATATAAAAATGGTAACTGGAGTTAACTGGACTGACACCATATACAACACAATTCAAGCATACTTAAGAGGATAGGCAAGAAGAAAAAAAAATATGAGCACCTTACATATTTTAGAGGTATGACAGTATTCAATAGGACTGAACAGGATAGAAAAAAATGGTATTTTAATAGCAAAAAACAATTATAGACGTATTTTCAAATAGATTTATTGCCTGACAAGAACATTACTTTGAAAACAACTGAATAAAGTACTATACTTCCAACAATCACTTATGAACTCAGTATGGACTGTAACTAGCAATAACCTGTTTAAAATTTCATATTACAAGCATTTTACATGGTCCAGGCTCCTTTTGTTGAAAAATGTTATTGACTCAATTACATGTTAAATTTTTACTTATATATAGTTTATAAAAACTACTACTGCTGCTACTTATTATATAGTCATTGCTATCTGTAGAAGCAGGCAGTGCAAGAAACCACATGATGGGAAATTTTCTGTATACTACAATAAAAGCAGTTCTTTTTTCTGTAGCTTATATTGATAAATATAAGTACCATATATTTCTAAAGAAACAGTATTGGTTTGTAAAATTTGACTTGTCTCACAACTAGTGCAGGAGATGCCTGCATCAAAACAATTGCATAGGTCAGGTCCATGTTTGGAAACCAAAACACATAATGTACCTATCAACTTTAATTCTGCCATTTTTTAATGTAGGAGTTTGGCATTCCACATTTGGTTTTTGAATGAAAATTTCAAAATCTGTCATTGCAGTGGTATACACATCATAGCATATTCTGAAAACTGTTGCCAAATTCTGTTTTGCAATAGAAAGCCCTAAAGACGGTATAGTTTTAACCTGACGGAAGCAATACTCCAGCATGGTATTCAGGAACATCTAAAATCCAGCCAACCATTATGTGAATAACTGAAATAACAAACCTATACTTGGGGAGGGGGAAATCAAAGAATTTTCAACTTCGCGGTTTTCTGTGCTATTCTTCTAAATAACCAGTTACCAGAACATAAAACCAAACATCATGGGATGAAGGCTTTTCCCCTCTGCCTGCTTGTAAATCTTAGTTTATGACAACAAATGAATTTAAGTGGTCAAAAATAGGTTGCTCCTGTTGTTCTGTGGAAAAATCCACCATATCAGGACTGTGTGCTTCCAGCTCACCCTCAAGCTTATATACTGCTCATTAAGAACATTTTAAGTGTCCCAGTAAAAAAAAAACATTACATGTAGCAGAACAGTTTTGACATTTTGACAAATTTATGACTGTCATTAGTAGAACAGTCATAAACTTTCTTACCAGAAATTAAGCTTGGGAGAAAAATTTTATGTAAGACTTGAAACAAAACAAAAAAATACTGGTCCTTAGCAGATGCTCTCTACAGTCACTGAGAGATCACTACAACTAACAGAGCAGATATTGAGACTACTGCTATTCAAGCATATCTAGACTACTCTTACTCAATTTACCAGGGTTGTATTCTTGCAAAGGCTAAAAGAAAATGCAGGCACAGGCAGCAGAGGAATGTATCATCTTAATTAACCTGTTATCAGTCTAATTTTTAAAGCAGCCAGTATCAAGAAAATTAAGTCTAATTTGGAACCAAGAGGATGTTGTGAGCAGAGGACTAAACAAAAAAGTGACACATACTTTAACAGCATCTTTGGCATCAACAACAGCAAGGTCTCGAAGTGCCCATGCAGTCTGCCTTTTGTAAAAATCTCCCTTGTCAGATTTTTTCACTTTCACCACGTTTACTTGGACTGGTCGTTCCGTTGTCACTATTAAATGAAGTAAGAGAGTAATTTCAGAACACACATGCTACTTTCACATCTGTTTCTGCTGTACTTCAACTTCTGAAACAAATTATCTGTGGGGGAAATTTTGTAGTATTTATTTGATGAAAAGAGACCCTTCAAAACATTTTCATCCACAATAACCATAGCTCAGTTTAAGTCTCAATCAAACAGGTATACATCTCTATGCAGCTTGTGAGGTAATGAACCCAATTTGCAGCTATTTCTTTGATACAGCACATCTTAGACCATGACCATTTAACTGACAAGCACAGACACAATTGGAGAGTATAGTCAGAATAGAAATATTTTTGGGCATTTTTTAGTCAAAAAAATATTCTAGCAAGCTAATTTAGTGACAGATCAACCCAAAGCACCTAGTTTTTTTGAAGAGATAAATGTAATAAACATACACTTAAAGGAACATCAGAACTCAATTCAGTTGCTGTGCCTTTCCTTGGACTCTAACCAATATTCTTTAAAGCATTTTATTTAGGCTTGTCAGCCCAGATGATTACTAAACCTGTTTTAAGCATTACATAAAGCCTGCTTCAAAAGCCCACCAGACCCAAAAGAATAATTTTTGATTCTTTCATTTCAAATTACAATGAGATCTGTGAATAAAAGTAGTGGGCTTTGTTTCTTTTTTTGGTAGAAGCAATAATGAAAGTACAAGCTACAACTAATTTTCTCCATTAGGAATGGAAAGCACCTGTTTTATATGGGTCAAGAAAAAAGGATTGTACATAAAGCCAAAACAAATACAACCAAATAAAAAACAAAGGTGAAGACAAGAAATACAGTGTGGTATTCCTATGTACCTGTGGCACACAAAAAGCAGTTCCTCTTCTTTTTGCCTGCTTTGCACACGTTCACAATGCTCAATAAACGTTCATCATTGGGAGTGAAAATATCCCTCTGTAAAGCATGCTTGATCGCAGTCATTTTCTCTCAGCTGAAAGATTTTAGGAAGTAAAAATAAACTCAAGCACATTTAACAGACACACGCAAAAAAAGAACCAGTCACATACTTACAGCAACTACAGAATTTTAAAACTCAATTTTACAGGTAACTTAATGAATCATAATCTAGACAGGCATCACTTGGGTAGAAGACCAGACCACTTTATGAAAAAATCAAAAAAAAAAAAGCTTACTCTCTTATTTCACTTAGATAACTGTAATGTATTAACACTTGGATGATCCTTCAGCTTAATCTAATGGAGTACAAAAAGCTTCTTTGTTGTAAAGGGAAATATTACACATTAACATAAAAAAAGTTGAAACTGGAATCAAGAAAAAAAGACCATCCAATGCTCAAGCTTGTAAAATTCAGTCACATAACAAAGAACAAAAAAACAACAAACAAAACAAAACTAAAAACCCCACCAAGCTCCAAAAAATTAAGGAATTAGCAATATTCACTTGATTCAGAAAAGTTCCTCACACTGCATAGAGATTCTATCTAGACTGAACAGAGAAACACATTAGACATCACATTTCAGTGGTTTTATTTAAATACAGAAGCTTCAATATTATCTAAGCTGTAAAATTTTACAATGCATTAAAAGCACGATTAATACACATGACGCTATACTGTTTGATGCCAAGATAATATACGGAGTTAAATTTCAGGTTGGCTTGTTCTCTTGAAGATGCCCGAGTTGCTTTCTCTGATGCGGGAAAGACACAATCTTGGGCACTACAGTAATTTTAAAGATTAGTAACTCAAGAACTTTGGGAAAACAAGGCCCACCATGCCAAAGTGGAAACAGTATTGTCAAGTGCACAGAGCTCAGGGCATGCTGTTTATATGACAGCCTATGGCAATGTACCACTCCATAGCTCTAATAATTTTCCTTCTCTTCATCAAATGCTGGGCCCACCTTTTGTTGCCCAAATTGTATCAGGTTGCCATTCCTGTTACTCTTCAATAGATGCATAAGATGAACACATAAAACACCGATAATCTGCTGCATTTCAAATTCAGATGCCTCTTTCCTTCCTCATTTAGGATTTCATTTTTTGCTCTAAGTCACAATCAAACTGCTACAAATTGCTAACTCTCCCATTTCAGCGCTAACACAAGTTGTCCAGGTTAGGCAGAATACACCTTTCCCATAAAGCATAACATGACAAATCCAAGACCCAAGACTAGCTCTCACATACAATTCAACTTCTATTACAAACTCACTCCCTTTAGTCACAGCCACCAAAACCTTCATAGTATGCCAGGATCAAGCACAAAATTAAGCTTTTCACACTTGAATCCTACTGTCTCCAAGGAACACAGAATTTAGCCTAAGGAGCTGGAAATAAGGCTCCTTCCTCAGAAAAAAAAGCTTCAAGAAAGCAGAGACCACACCAGACTCAGATAAATCCCTTTAGACATTGCTGTGTTTTTCCCTGTAATGTTCCAGGCAAAGGCTACGTGCAATCTGTCAGAGACATCACATCGCAGACGCGGCCTGTCCAGAAAAGACACGCCAGATGCGGCACAGCAATGTGGTAAGGCTGCTCAGCACTGCTTGGCCTCCCTCAGGGTGCAAACAGGGAAACACGCTACCCCTGCATCCTATCGGGTTAGAACGTAACACAAGGGCGCAGCCCAACCACAGCACCCCCAGCAATCAATCAAAGGATCAATCAGAATAGGAAAACTCAGAAGTGCTACCTACAGTAGCGGCGGCCTCCCGAGGGCCCGTCCGACACCGCTTCACCGCCTCCCACCTGCGAGTCCCGCNAAAAGAAACGTAGGTAAACCTGGCGCTGGAAGATGCGTACAGTGCATTACAGTGTCGCACAGTCTCAATTTCGGATTACAGTGCCCATCTCTGACTGCATGCTGAAATTCCATTTGGCGACAGCATCAGGATTAACGTAACTTCGTAGAATCAGCAAGGTTGGAAGAGACCTTCAAGATCATCAAGTCAGCCATTCACCCAGCACTATCACTGCAAGCCCTAAACCACTAAACCTTGTGACCCAGTACTAGATCCAGGGATGATGGCTCCACCTCCCTGGGCAACCTACTCCAATGCCTGACAACACTAACAGTGGAAAAGAAATTCTAACATCTATTCTGAATCGCCCCTGTCTCAGCTTTAGGCCATTTCCTCTGGTCCTCACTCCAGGCACAGCAGGAGAGACTGAACCCTCCTCACTGCAGCCTCCTTTCAGGGAGCTGTACAGAGCAGTGGGGTCCTCCCTGACCCTTCTCCAGGGTAAACAAACCCAGCTCCCTCAGCTGTTCCTCACAGGACATGTTTTCTAGACCCTTCATGAGCCTTGTTGCCCTCCACTGGACTCACTCCAGCACCTCAAATTCCCTTTTAAAGTGAGGGGCCCAAAATTGCATGCACTACTCAAAGTGTGGCTTCACCAGTGCCCAGTACAGGGGGACAATCACTGCCCTGGTCCTGCTGGCCACACTGTTGCTGATATAGGCCAGGATGCCTTTGGCCTTCTTGGCCACCTGGGCACACCCTGCCTCACGTTCAGCTCATATTCATATTTTGTGAACTGCATTCAGATTTTTGCTTTGCTCCTAGGTCGAAAAACCTGGACTAATTGCAAGTCTTCAATGTCAGTGATAATCCAGATGGAAAAATTATGCTGGGACTGTATTTAGGATTTGGCGTCTTACCATGAGAACTGATGTCCAAATTGGCTATAACTGCTTGTAGCCACTGCTGAATTCTGTGAAAACTGGAACTACCTTCCAGTTCAAACTTTGCTGTGACAGAGGTTCTCCACAGGATCAATACACTTACCTGATTTTTTGCATTGTTAATGTAATTGAGTGCAGAGTTAAGAACAGGCTGAAATCATTCCAGACTACTTGAATTGTATAGGATTTATTCACATTAGTGTGTAGCTGATAAAATGTATTTGTCAGGCCATGACCAATAAAGAACAGCAGAAAACATCTTTTCCAAGAAATTGTTGTAAATTGCCAATACGTGGATTTTTAACATGTAAAACTGTGATTCTGTAATTCCTGGATCATATGTCCACTTGATTGAAAGCGCTAATTTAGCTGAGCTTAGTTGATTACAGCATGGGGCTGACATCAGCAATGCTGTGGGTTTGAGCCCCATATGGGCCACTCACTTAAGAACCGGATTTGATAATCCTTGCGTGTCCCTTCCCAGAACATTCTGTGATTAAATATGACTGACCAGTTAAGTCTTTCTGAATGTACTTTTATTTTCTGACTTACAAAACAACATGCTGTATAATTCTATAATATATCATTCATGAGGGCCATGGTTAAAATAGAAGTTACAGTTTGGTAATTTCTCAATTCAGCCACAAAATGTAACTGTCTCTGTCTAGATCTATAAAGACTGGACAAGGCAGCCATAAAATATTGGATAAGGTTTCATAAAGCTGTTGTAATTAGGTGGAACCCTCTAGTTTCCTATCTTTTAGCTTTAATTATGCTTAAAGAAAAAAGAAACCACACCAAAATGCACTTTTTACTGCTAAAATGTGTTTACACATTAAAACTGACATGAGATCATCTTCCAAGATGCACAGTGCCATCCTCTCCCCTCCTACTTCAGCTTTCCACAGACTCTCTTTACAAAGGGTGTTTGATCTTCTGATACTGACTTTAAGGCATGACAAAATAGTCTTAAATTACGTATTAAAAATTACATAATGCAATCACTCACTTCACTAAAAAAATATTTTTATGCTGAAAGTATTGGGAAATAGGTAGATGACAGGGAAAACAGTACAGGCTTGTGTTGGAAAGAGATATGTTGGCATATGTGTAACTCCAAAACACAAAGGAGAAGTAGTAAGAGAAATAACCTAAAAGGCACAGGCTCCCTGTTCTGTTTCACTTCCAAAACTATTTTTAAAATTCTGCACTGATCTGTATTTGCTTAATTTAAGACGCAAGAAAAGATTAGTTATCCATGAAAAATAAACCCACAGGAGAGGAGTATTTCTACTTTAAATAAATAAAATTTGAATAAATTCTATTGTCATAGGTTTCCCTGTATTCATAATTCTGATGTTGGTTAAAGTGTTTAAAAATACATATAGATAAAAAAAAATCCCCTGTCTTTTATGACAGCTTCTGTTCTCTTTCTGCCTCTTATGTGAGCATGAATTTCTGTTTGCTTATGATCACTCTTCTTCATTTTCAGGCTGCCATGTATTTTCTTCTCTCTGGAACTGTCTTGAGTAATAGCTATTCCCGTCTTCTGAAGAAAATCTGCATTATATCCACAACCTCACATATTCATTTGTTCCATCGTGTAGTTGAAACCTTTTATAGGAATGCTACAGATGCATTTGTGTTAATCCTTTACTCCCATAAGTTTCTTCCTATTCAGTTTTGGGGAATTCTTCCAGGAGAACTAGATGAATCCCCAGATACCGTATTTCAAACTACATCCCGTTTATCCAAGGTCAGGAAATGTGGTGTAGGAAGTAATTCCACATTAACTGAAAGATGGGCTATTTATCCTGTTAGGTCTTTTCCATTTATAATTTAGCATGTTCTGTGTCCTGTGGTGCAGCTGTGCTATGCTCACCACAAAGTGACAGTGTCCCTCAGACTTCCCATAGCACGATCAGGCAATTACACAGTGTCTTGGTAGGTGACATCTTATAGAGAGCTGTAAGTGAACTGTGAAAGTAAAGAGTCCCTAGATTAGGTCTACAAAGATCTTTTGAAGTACTCTTCCTTTTGATAGTAACTGAAATAATTGACACTGACAATGTCCCTGTTTTTTCCATTCCTTTTGCTCAGTCTGATTGCTCAGTGAAGAATGTCTGAAATACTATGTTATCAGACAGAAGAAATGCCAGAGAGATTTTAATTGCATATTCTTCCACATAAAATGCAGGTTTGTATCTTCCAATATAGTCTATCAAATGTTTATATAGTACAAGAATAAAAATGTATAAACTACCAATGAAAGTTCGTTAAATATGGTTTAACATTATAGTAACTTTTTAGCTATCATCAGTTTCTAAAATGATACAGACAATTATTGGGCAAGAATTCAGTATGCATGTACTTTATTTCAAAAGAATGCTCTGAAGTGCTCATTTTTAGGGTTCATCATTAGAGTTCTATGTTTTTATTATAAGATGAATGATGAAAGCTTTTCCACCCAGAAAACATTTCCTTGTGCCTATTAAGCAAAGAATTTGTAAATATTGTGGAAAACATTGTGACCTCAACAATCAATACACAATTTGAACAAGACAATGTATCATAGATAGCAGTAGCATGAATTACATTTTCTATATTAGATGGTTTTGGGGAACCTGGATGTTGGGCAAATACTTCTTGTAGCTAATACTCAAATGTCACAGCACACCTACTTGCACTGGATTATACCAAAGACATTCTCAAAAGAAAAACTGTATTGTGCAAACAACCACTAAAATTACAATCCTTCTCTCTAACAGTATTTAGGTGGCAAATTTAAGATTTAAGTCCTTACAAATTCCAGAGGATTTGTGTTACCCACATAAGCTGCCCTCAAAACTCTCTTACTATACAGTAATAATTATTAAGATCTGTGTTAGAGCAAATGTAATTTACAATATATGCCTAGAATAAATATCTAACTTCTGAATATTAACTAACTGAAGATAGGGGCTTTCCTATATACACGCAATAGGATAACATTTAAAAAGTAGAAAGCTGTACATTTTAGAGGTTTTCAAATATATTCTCACTTACTTGATGTTATTTCAATTTTGAATCCAAAGTACATTTACACAAATGTTTTCAAAGGTGGGAGTTCACATGAAAGACAAAAGCAAAGTACAAGCCACAGTACCCTTACACAGCTATCCCATTTTAGAGATGGCTGGTGCTGAGGGAGGACATGAACCAGCCTCTCATTTACTAGGAGCTGACATCACTCAGCTCCAAGTCCACACCCAGTTTAGTCAACAGCCTGCCTTCCTGTACTCTCTTGGCTGCCAGAGGAGAAAGCTAATTTTCTCCTGCAGAATGTTTTGACCAGAAGCTTCTCTGAATGAAGCTTCTTTTGGCTTGGCTTTTCTTTATTGACTATGGGATGAACAGCCAGCTAACATAGCTGACACTGGGCAGGAACACTATGCTGCTTGTCATTGTTCCTCTTCAGCTTCTGTTCAACACAGCTGCACCTTATCCTCTATTTCTACTGTAGTATACTGCTATCACAAGTCCACATGTTACTTTTTGTGAGACGTTCCAAACTACTCAAGTAGACTCCATTCCATGGTAAATGTAGCTCTAAGTACTAATGTGCCTTTAAGTAGTGCACTGGATATGCTTACACTTAGCTAGAAACTGGTGAAAATAATTCTCATAATTCTATTAATTTTGAAAAGTCTATCGCTTGCCTACAAAGTAACTGTAGTAGCCAACAACTACTGTTTACATAGTATTTTCTTATCTTTTGGTTCAGAGATAGAGACAATTCCTATTCCTTAACCACGCCTGTTCATAAGCAATGAAGGGCAAGAAAGGAGACATTAATGATATGGAAGTTCTGAAAGGTCTGACAAATAAAGCAATGCTGCTTAAGAACATTTGTTTTCTAAGACAGTATCACAAATAACCTGAAGGCCAGAGGGAGTGCTAAATGTTCTGTGGGAAAAATAATATAGCTGCATAGGTGAAAAGTTGGTCCCATGGTAACTGAATGCAGTACTCCTATTCATCAGGCTGAGAATTGGATTCTTGTAGGAATGTAGGTGCGATCCCTTTAATGGAGTTCTGTTTCAACACATTTGGAAATGGAAATGTGCATCATTCTCATACAGAACTTGACTGATCATTTTTCTACTTCCAGGATATAAACTGTTAATGCTCCTAATGCTGTAAAAGTATTTTGAGTTATTAATGAAAGACAATTTATACCTTCATGAACATATAAGCAAATGCAGAACTCTGCTTACATAAGCAATCACCACTGACCATGATCATTACTGGTTCTATGTTTCCAGTCTCTTGTATGTATAAATATTTGCTAGAGTGAGGACCTCTTAACATATATAAATGAATTATCAACTATTGATGTAAAAAGTATGCTCCACTTCTTACTTACATGTAAAATTAAAAAGGAGACACTGCATATCACTTACTAACTTTTTGATCAGATGGTTTATGAAATGCTGGTCAGTGAAAGTCAACCAGTCACCTTAATGTTTGAAAATGCATCTTTAGGACAAACGACAGAGGGAGAGACATAAAAGGCTGAAAGCATAGAAGCAAACCTTCATAACTACTACGAAATCTCTATTGCTGGATGACCAGATTGAATCATCATTTAGGTAGGTGTCATCAAAGTTGACAATCTTGAAGTCCTTCTTAAGGTACATCGCATTCAGTTTGCTTAGTGTTCGAGCAAAGGTATATTTAGATGCACAACTATATGCTTCCATATTGTAGACTTTGTGGAAATGCATATCAAAATATGGATTATCCTAAAAAAAAATTGAGAGAGAATGAAATTACTACACATATTACAGTGTTAGAATTGCAGTTTGTTGTTCTCTGCCCAGCTACCTGCAGGGCTTTTTCTCTGTATGATGGGCTCTAAAGGACTTCACATACTTATGCTATTCATCTTAAAGGGTCTTTTAAAACTTTAAAAAGTAGCAGCTGTAATTCTTTGTCATTGGGATTTTTTTCTGAGTAAAATTCTCCAAGTTTGGTCAAGCAATACACTGTACTTTACCGGGATTGCACAGTCTTGTTTTGAACTGAATCAATTTGTTGTGTTGCCTAAAACACAGTATATGAAAAGCACTTGACTTGGACTATAACTGTCTATGACTGTGGGAGAAGAAGAATATTGATTGCCCTTCCTGCCTTAGTTGTATTTCTTTGTGTTTTCTGGCTCTTTGACACAATTAAGCCTAGCAGCAGATAAATTCTTTTAAATTCTATGGATATGAATACCTATTATGAATACTTATAGCAGTGTTAATTACCCCGTGAGTTTGAGGTTCATTTAGGCTTTTCTTTAATCAAAAATGAGACAGATTTTGATCATCCCGGTTGTGAAAGGCTGAATCACTTCTGAAGACTATTTTGGCACAACGCTTCAGAAGAAAGTTAAAGTCATGCAGCAAGTGATAAGGAAATCCTCTGACTGCCTTGTCTGGGGAAGAGAGAGGAGTGTCTCCAGAAGCTAGTTAACTTGGAGAAGAGATGTAAAGGATTATTACTTTTGTCTTTTTTTCCCCCTCAGGCCTAAACTGCTAAGAGCTCACAGGGTGAAGGGGTACTCTGGAGCTGAGTTCACCTACTCCATCTCCTGCATTCCTAGTTTTGACCTTGAGGGCGATGTGCACAGGACAGAGCGAGAACAACCCCAGTTTGCCATTTTCCTTGGAACAAGACTCTGCAACATTTCTCATGGACTCTTGGTTTCTCTTTCAAGTGAACATAAACTAGAGTTCAGATTACATATGCTAGTGAAAACACTTTCAAAGGGAAAAAAAGTAGTTCTGGACTACATTTGTTATACACAGACAGCTATTAAAATGTCTTATCATGCATGCTGTAAGATATTATCCTCAACATATTCTTCTAGCTTTTGTAGAATGGGATTTAATTCTAGTTTTGGTGTTGTTCTGTATTGCACTACTGCAGCCTCATTCTGAAATTGTGTCTGAGAGATCAGGACTTTTTTAGCAGCAAGGTCAGCCAGATCTAGCCAAAGCTGTTTCATATTTACACACACAAATAGGCAAATACTGAATTGATGCAAGTAATGTGAGATTAAGCTATGTGGAAGACACAATTTTGTGAGCTATCATGCCCTTGCATGATATTTTTACACACTGACTTTGTCACACAGAGAGCAGGTTCATACATTCAAAAGACAGGATCACAGTCTCCATAAAAATTTTTAATGAAATTTTGTTTTCAAATGCAGTCTAAAATCTATTACATTAACTGCAGTTTACAGTGGAAGCTGCAGATGGAGAACTTTTATTACCAGGTAGGATGACCAAATTAGAAAACACCCAGCTTCTGCCTCAGGTCTCAACCAGAGAGATGAAGGCTGTTAAACAAACCAACAAAAAAAATCTTGCCTCCCTCTTCCCCTGCAACAGTGCAATATGATGTGGAGACTCACATGCAATAAAGCCAAAATTCCTTGGTAACGTAACTTTATTTTTCAGATTATGCATTTTAATTGCATTTTAATACTTGTATCCCAAATTTCAAAACAAGAAAATTATTTTCTATGTACATAATGCATAATGTAACACTTACAGTATCTGCTTCTTTTCCGTCAATCATCTCCAGATCTTTCAAAAACCACTTTTCAACTATCTCATATTTCTCTTCTCGGTCCACTCGCCAGTGTTGAACCATACATATTTCTACTTCTTTACTTTTAGTTACTGCAAAAAAAAAAATAGTTTAGATATGCAAGCAAGTACTTCCTAAAGTTACTATAATTCAACTGACAGGCAGGGTTGTGTGGGGTTATACTGGACTTGATAGTTTTATTTTGCCTAGGTAGTAGGAATAGTGTCACGTTGTCCGTCTATGAAACCGGTCAGCTTTAAGTAGATTTATGATTTACCTTACCCACCCTGTGAAAAGGGAGTCTTGTCTGTTCAAAAGCCTTTCATGTGAATTCACTAGCAGTGCAATGAAAGCCTCATTCTGGCACTGGGTCTGCATTATCCTACTTACTTCAAGAGGGAGTCTTTTTGAGGTGCTACAGTTAGAAGATTGCAAAACTTCTGCCCAGGTTCTGTATTTGCATGACTTGTGCTCTACTTTCCATTCTGTGAAGGAAGTTCTCTTATGAAGCCATTACTTTTTACAAGCAAAACTCTTATTTCCTTATAAATTATGTAATTAGGCCACTTAATGAAATTAACATTGAAAATTTTTCTTAAAGCTTCTAGTTGTCCAGTGCTAAATTTATAGAAATTACTGTTTTCCAACTTAGGCAGGAAACAAGATTAAAAAGATAATGAAGATGCTTTTTGCAATGACTACCATTATTAATTGATTACCTTGAGTGCTGAGTAGGAGACTGGATTTCTGTAACAGACAATTATGAGTGTGAAAAGTACCAGAGCCTGAACAATCTCCTTCACATCCAGTTGCTGATGGCTGCAGGGCAGGCCACATTCCCAAGCTATCTGGTAGCCCAAGTTATGGTCAAGAAGTCACCTACATGTGGCAGGAGCATTTCAACATCATAGCATGGGGCTAGGAACACAGGAGCAAAATTCTTTTATTTCTAAATACTGCTTGAATTTTTGAAACTCCATTTTGAAACTTCATTAGTTTTACCTTCCTTCTGTTAAAACATCTCTTACTTCTCACCTTCTTATAAGAAAATGGTTAAGTAACAAAAAAGTATATATGTAAGACATATGCCTTTTTTCCATTGCAAAGAAAAACAGTGGGAAAAGATATAAATTGATCATAATTTCTCTCAGCCTATAGCTTCCCTGCCTGGGAAATACAAATCACTTTTTTTTTTTCCTGGTCCTATCAATCATAGTCGCTCAGTCGTTTTTAACCAAAAGACCTTTATTGTGTTATCTTCCATGGAGAAATTACAATGGTTTTCATTTGCAAGCAAATCTAGCAAAGTAATCTTAGGAAGTTCTCTTCATACTTTCAGTTTCACCCATTTTGTTTGTTGGTTTGCTAGCTTGCAAGGGAATATGTTGTCTCCCTCACAGTTAAAACAGAAGGAAGCAAGCCCAAGCCCCAAGTCCTCTCAAGAATACAAAGGGATGTTGTAGGGGCCCCCAGGTCCCCACACTGCCACTGCTCTACCCGTCTGACAACAGAAATCCTATTACATAAGGACAGCGCACAGATGTAAGGCATAATGAACCTAGTGGTGAAACTTAGGTGTGCTATTTTCAGTTAAGAAAAAAAACCAATCATCTTCCTGCATTTTACATACTGCTTGATCTTGCTCTCAGTTAAGAGAGCCAAAGAGAATTTTTTTTTTTTTTAATAGAGCATGAGCTCAGATTTACCATGTCATTCTATTAAGCTCTAAAAGCTTTGCTTGAGGAGGGCACAGCTATGGCAATACCTTCAATGAGCACCAAGTATTTCCTAAAGTCTTTCATGGACTTAAACACCTTTTTCAATATCTCTGTAGGAGAATAAAATGTTATCCCCACCATTCTTTCTTGGGTATGCCAATACCGGGTTGTGAAAACCCCTGAATGAGGTTGCATTTCAGCTCCACCTTCTTCCAGGGTTTATAAACTGTTTCATGAAAGAATACTGTTGCCTCCATGCAAGGACTGGGACTTGCTGTTGTGAAAAGGAAAGGAAATAGTGTTGCCGATATGGCACAAAAATAATTGTTCAATTACCCGCACCAGGATCTTGTTGTAACACACATTTCAAAAGGCATAGACCACTGAAGTTTTGCCTGTAGTTTGACTGGGGGTTTTTTGTTTGGTTGGTTGCTTTTTTGGTTTTTTTTGTTTGGTTTTTTTTCTGGTTTTTTGTTATGGTAATTTGAAATCAACAGAAATACACAGAAGTTGCATTGCAGGGATAAGATTTTAGATAACGTGTTTTGCTCCCACAGAATCGCAGCAGAATACAGTATTTGCTGGCAGCTGGAACCAACCCATCTTTCAGAATCAGATTTCTACTCTACTCACCTCTTACTCGACTGTGCCTGAGTATATTAAGAGAGTTTAATATTGGATAGGGGAGAGATCTTAATACTCTACATGAATTTTCCTTTATGTCTTTAGAGACTTCCAAACAGTAAATCTGATTAGAGGCTTTCTTTAATGGTTTGTTCTCCTCTACCTGAAAGAGAACTTTTTAGTAAAGATTTTAAAGGTGCATAATGTTATTTCTCCTTTTTGGATGTTTCACAACAGTGAACTGCTTAATAGATCTACCACATGCAACTAATCATACTTCTACTGGATAGTTTCATAAACTATGAATGAGACTGGTATTTCTGTATGTTTGGAAGCCCTATGATATTCAGGAATTAATTCCTTAAAATTGTTTTCACAGTTCTAAAATACAAAGCCTGTTCTACCAAAATTATAGGAGTACAGGGAACGTAGCTGGGTCAGGGTTTCCAATAATCTGTAAAACAGCTCATGTATTCTAAGGACTTCAGATATTTTAAAAAATAATGAACACAGAATATTGGATGCTAACACAATCTATCTCTCAAGTACACAGATTATTTCTACCTATTGTATGTGTTTTGAACCCGAAGAGGAAACAAACTAAACAAACTAAACAAACATTCACTTCAACTTCACTACTTACAGATGACATTTCTCTTTTTAGTATCTTCCAGTGGTTTGAAATAATAATAATTTAAAAGCCCAACACAAACAAAAAACCCCAGCAAGCCAGCTTTTCTGGAACCTTGATCTAAAATCCCTAATAAACAGATTATTCACTTGAAAAGAAATTTAGAAAGTAGCCAAATAATTACCACTTACAGCAATCTTGTTTTACTCGGAGTTTGTGCTAATTACTAACTCCAATGTGTATTTATTTAAACCACAAGTCTAATTTGTTGTTCAAAATGTGATAGGGATAATTTGCAGGACATTAGACCAAGACGAGGGATATTGCAAAAATATTACAAATGTTTCCTGCAGCGTTAGTGCATTGTTACACTTTTCTATGGAAAACCTGATTAGAGCTACTGTAATGGTTTGCTCTTTTCAGAGCAGTTCAGGCGATCACAGCGCTGCCACGGCCAGAGCACTGCCCGCAGCTGCGGGGCAGATCTCGTGTTTCTCCGCTGGTGTCAAAACTGGAGCCGGCGTGAATGAGAAATCGGAGACCGCCGTTTCGGGGATTGCAGGCGGTGCGGGAGCAGCGAGCCGGGCTCTGTGCCCTGCCGGGGAGCGGAGGAGCGGGACGGGCCGGCAGCCGCCCCGAGCCGAGGCGCTGCCCCGCTCCGGCCCGGGGGGCGCTGAGCCCCGNCCCCGCCCTGCCCGCGCTCCGTGCGCCAGCGGGGCGCTCCCGGCGCGGGGGCCGGTACCGGCTGCGCGGCCCCGCCGCCGCCTGAGCCAAGTCCCGGAGCTGCCGTCCGGGCTCCCGCCCGGGCTGTCCCCCGACCGGAGGGAGGAGAGAGCGAGCGGGGAAGGATGCAAAATAATCACACTAGAGGCAATTTACCAAAAAAAGAGAGCTGTCAACGCAATTCTTGTCATCAGTAGATGAAAGCGCTGAGAATTTATAAAGGATTAGATAGCCTTATGGCTGTCACCAGTGTTCCTCCAGTAATAGCTTTTTGGCTATTAATAGCGTTAAGGAGAAAATTTCCTTATGCCACTCCTTATAAACAGAAAGTGAACTCACCTCTGGAGGAGTCGTCAGAGGGCAGGTACAGCCTGGGCGCCATCCCCAGAATGGTGCTCTCTTACACATATGAGAGCTCTTTCATATCAGAGATGAGTGTATTTGCAGAAATTTTGGTTGTTTCTGCCACTCTGCAGGTGTGTGGGTAAAGTTCCTGGAGTTGGGTGCTCTTCTAATTCCAGTATCCATGGCAGCCTGTGTTAGAGTTTTGCCCTTTGGACTCGTTTCTGGCTGCTTATAAAAAGTTGGAAATTCTCTACTAATTCTTATCCTCAAGCTTGGTATATCTGAATACCTTACTGAGTTTTTCATTCTTATGATCTCAGTGCAACATAGAAAGAATTGTACCTTGGAATGAAACTGAGTGCTAAAGTGAAGACAACATTTAGAATCTGAGGATTTTTTAAAAATTGGCAATATTAGAATTATTTAGTGACAGAGGTCTACATGGTGCGTTGATGATGTGAAGCGAAATGGAATCAAGTTAAAATGACGTAAAATTGGGAGAATCATCCTCTGCTATAGATACTAAGCGTATTGGGTTGACAAGTGGGAAAGGACTGAAAAGAAACTAGGTTTTGATTTTTTGTGCTTTGTTTTGGTCCCATGTGTTTGGAAGAGTTGATGAAAGTTGTGATTTTTAGATATATAGGTTAATTTCCATCTCTGATTTGGGAGAGTAAAGTTACTCTAAGCTTCAGGTTTTATAAGTATTGGGCTTAGGGACACATTTAATCTCTTACCTTTAAAGTCTTATTTTAGGAAACAAGCAACATGCTCATTTCCAAATCAAGACATCTGCATATCAGGAAAATGCCTTCTTATGGAGACTTTCCAGAGGACATCTGAGGCACAGGGATGCCCAGGTTCCTGCCCACTTTGGGGACTTGGCAATGCCTTGGATATGGGACTGCTGTGCAAATTGGCTTGCACTTCACTGTCCCTCTCTGTCGGCCAGACCTTGGCAGAATTGTCAAGGCTTCAGTTCATCGCCACCAGTGTTAGTAGTGCCATGGCTGGAGGTTTCAGTGCTCATACTCAGTGCCAGACTCCTCATTAGGAAGCTGATTTTGGCTCTGCCAGTCTGTAGCTCATGTTGCATCTCAGATTCTTCAATATTTTTTTTTCAGTTCTGAAGCAACAGAAGTACAGACAAAATTGCCTTCAGAAAAATGCTTGCAGATCTGGAAGACTTTTCAATCAGTTTTTGCCTTGTTAAAGGTTCAGCTGGTATCAGAGAAACTACCTAGATGGCAAGTGCGGCACCACTGGCATCTTGGAAGTGATGGAGCTGTGACAGAAGTGGTGCATAGATCTGATCTCTCTTAAATAAGATTTCCATTTTTCACAGTTTGATCATGCTGTAAGTTTCCACAAGTGTGTTTTGAGTTTTGATATATTAATATTCTTCTGCAATATCCTTTATTGTATTCTCAAACGCTGCGTTAAACAACCCCTCTGAGTATATAGGCAGAAAGGTGCAATGATGATTTTAATGGGTAATGTTTCAACAGAAAACATAAAAATTTGTAATTCACTATTGCTCTTGATCCTTTAGATTCTTTATTCACCCATCCTCTGTTACGACACAGCAGATTTCAGATGCACCTTAGCTGCGATAGTGTAAGCCCAGTTCCCAGCAGTCTGGGAGGCAGCAGCTGGGCTATAACACACATGGACAGGAAGGATACACTAACCATGAACTGAGATCAGCTTATCTTTCTGACACCCAACATCCCAGCCAGCCATCCCTACCTGAGATAATACCACACCTGAATGAGGGTCTTATAGACAAATCAGAACAAAGTAAACTAAGTGTTACAAGGGCCACGAAGAAATTTGCATCCAAATTTAACTGGGATTTGCATGTAAATGTCCAGATAGATGAATTAGAGATGATTGTGAAAGCCACACAACCCCTAACCCAGCCAGTGGTGTACAAAGGGAGAAGCAGTCAATGGGGAAGTGTCTTAGACCCTTCTGATAAATATTAATTACTTCTGTACGTCTTTTCCCTGTCTTTCCCCCACAATTTTTTCCCACGTCCAAGTAGAGTTTTCTTTACTGTACCCAGGATATTAACTTTAACGGATGTAGCAGCAGGTCCTAAAGGGATAAATGTCTTTAATCTTTGTTGTTTCTCAGTCACAGTTATGGTAAAAATCTATTCACCATTAGAATCTATAATCTATTCACTATTAGGTGAATAAAATCTATTCACTATTAGAAACAATATTTATGATGGGTCCCTCTACTTCTTTGGATCTACTAGTGAGCATTAGTACGTGCATGCGTAACTTGATCATTTGAGGCCTGATCCAAAATGCATTAAGTCAATAGCAAAATTGTCTTTAATTGTGGTGGGCTTAAGAGTAGCCATTACTGGCACAGTAGAATAGCTCCTGTGTTTAGGTGGGACTTCACTGCATGTTGAAACCCTCCAGAAGATGTACATTCGAGCTTTCTCTCAATTCCTGGCACACTCTTATGAAGACGTGTTTGCTGGAAACATCTTTCCCATTGCTCCTCGTTTGACAATGTCATGAAATAATGGGAAGGAAAATGAAACATGAAGAATAATTTCTCAGAGCTGCAAAGAATCCCTATAGAGTGAAAGATATAAATTATAGTAGGCTTTGCTTTCCAATAGCTGCTGTTTCTGTTTGAGGTTTCAGCCAGGTGTGGTTTTCTCTCCTAATAATTAGTTTAATACCTGTAAATACTCTTCACGACTTTGAGTCTCCAGACCACTTTTTCAACATCATAGATGAGATTTTAGAGTGTAAACTAGAAGCTGTGAATGACATTCTACAGTGACCTAGCTGTACAGAGTACTTTCCAAAGCTGACTTCAGAAAATGAATTCTGAACTATCATCATTTTTTCCCTGTGATTTACTAATGATTCAGTTTTCTCAGGTCTCTTTCGCCACTGACGTTTACAGATGATCTGGCTCCTGATTATGGCTAGTTATTCCCATGTTCTCATAGCTATGCCAATAAACTTAGATCTCTGTGCAGTGAAGCATAACCCTAACTAAGCTGTCCTGAAAGCTCTTTGAAGCAGCAGAGATAGCAGTGTTTCATGCAGAAGTGCTATTTAGTAAACAACAGCTTGAGACACTCAGTTTTAAAATAGAAGCATAGAAATACATGAAGTAGAAGACATCAGTTGGTTAAAATGCTCTTGCAGAACTGCTTTTCTCCTGAACATTTTGGGGAGCCCATTGAAAGAGTCTCGTACCAACACCAGGATATTTGGGTGCTCAAACAGACAATTACTCAAGATTTCATCAGTTCTGGTAAAGAACACTAGACCCCAAACGTGGCTGATGGCATGATGTAATTACTTGGTTTTAAAAAGCAGTACTGTACTCTTTTCTTGGAAGAAAGGAGGTAAAAGCGTTTATTCTTGATTTTATTTAACTGTAGCTCAAATTCCTCAAGTTTACAGTGACTTTATACTGGTTTATTGTTTTCAAAATGTGGTCATCAGTGTCATTGGGATAAATGGTCCCATACCACACCAACATCCAATCCAAAATTTTCCCTTCTTTGGAAAACACACGTGTTCTTCACAGAATAGTAACCAGATGCTGTTTTATGGATGGAGTTTGAAAGCACATTTTGAAACATAACACAAAAGTATGAAGTATCCAATTCTTCTATGAAGAATTTACAGATGTTGAATTTTACACATCTATGGACTAAAAGTTAGGTGTGTAAGTAAATTAACTTAAATAATAAGACTTTCAGTTCCTGTTCAGCAGAGCACCTAATAACATTTCCATGGATTGGAGCCACATTTAATTAACAGCGTGAAATCCTGGCATGATGGATTCAGCACTTTGTTATTCAAATATAAGCCATTCAATATCATACAGTTTTCTTTGTTGAGGTAAAACCGTAAAGATAGGAATAAAGTTAAAAAAAAAAAAAAAAGTAAAAAAGGTTAAATACTACGAGTTTCTAGGCATACAAATGGCCATTAATCTTCTGACAGCTGAAAGATTTTGAAATTTTAGCTCAGGATTTTGACAGCTGTGTTTAAAACAGTACCTCTTGGTGACATGTTTTCTAAAAATACAGAGGAGAACACATAGTAGAGAGTTACATTGATCAAGAAGTTAAGAAGTATCTTGATAATACATTAGAAGTAAATTAGGTTGCGATGCCAATCAAAGTGCCCTTTTATGTTCTCATTTTCTTGTAAATTTTTTAATAAATGGATTTTTTCTTCCAGAGTTACCCAGAGCAACTTTAACAGATACTCTGTCAAAAGCCTCTTTATACTTTTTAATAATGATTTTCATCTCTGCCTCTGTAGTTGCAAGTAATAAATTTCATTTGTCTTGGCATAAGAACCATTCTCTTCCCTCATAAAAATTGAACATTATTATTAATGTAGATAGTCAATTACTTCAGATTAATGTGGATTTATATTTTAAATCAATACATCAACGTGATGCAAAGCACTCTTAAAACACTATAAACTTCTGATGGATATCTAATCCATTTTTTAAAAATTCATAGAGTCGGGAATCTATACAACTGCGTAATTTGTATGGATATTGTATTTAGCGCATGAGCACATAGTTGACAGTTCTGTGGCTTAAAATATGTTTTATTCTATATAGATCTTTATAAGTTCTTATCCGGCCAGTTACTCAAACAGGTTAATGTCAAATACATTAAGAGAGGAAATAAAATACAGAAATGTTGAGAGTAAATTTAACTCGTCATGGGAAAATGTTGATAAGGGAATGGTGGACACATCTCCAAATGCTTTCAAAGGTGGCCGCTGTTGTCAAAAAGTTCAAATGGTCAATTATAAAGTACAGAGTTCAGTACAAGGATAACTACCACAAATATAATGACCCAGCTTTTGCAAATTGTGCGATCTGACTTTAAACAAGTTTCTAGCTTCCTCTTCCTGGAGTGCAGAAATGAAGCCAAATGTCCATTCTGCACTGTCCAGTTTAGTGGAGACCTGCACATGGAAGAAACTACTTGCAGATGAAAGCATTCACAGGACTAGTAGATCATTTACCTTTCTCACAGCAGCATCAACTTGATCTACCTTGTTGATCTGGTCTGCTCCTCATCTGAGCCACAATTTCTGTACTGGTCATAAAGTCTCATTTCTTGCATACCAAACTGCAGAACTTAAAGATTTCTAACCCTCTGTTTGCTTTACCCAGTGGGTGTTCTTGGAACTCTCTGGGTGCATAAACTGAAAAAGATTTGATGCAGGGCATTTGAAAAACAGAGTAGGTGTCCAGGGCAAACTTCTGCTTTTTTTGGACTTGATAACTCCTTAACATTAGGTGTGGAAAACTTGGATTCATTATGGTTTTTTTCTTGGTCTTCATTCAATTCTTACATTTCGCTCCAGAAATGGAAATAAAAAATTAAAATTACATATTGGTGTAAGATCAATAAAATAAAACTACAGGGTGCTTCATAATTTTTCTTGTCTGAAATTTGAGTTGGAGCTAGACAATATTGCATAATGATGGAAAAAGTGTGCATCAGGCCTCAGTTCACAAGCTGGATTGCATTTAACATCATCAGTTCCCCATTGCCTTCTTGTAGTAGGAAAAGGTCTTGACCGTCTAAGTAAAGCTTTTCAGAAGCTGATGTTGCACATATGGTTAGGATTTTCCTGAAATTGCATTTCTTAGCCTCCCTTTTCTCTCCTTTTTGAAGACAGACATATGATATATATAGTCTTTCCCATTAGAATCTGAGTAAAGGACTGGGTGAAGACAAAGAAAGATCCATGGAAGTGTAGACCAGGAGCCTGCACCTCGTTTGGCATGGCTGATCTCTGCCTTTGAGTGGGCACTGCTGATGGCACTGACCCAAATCAGCCAACAGCACATGGACGGCCTGGGACTGTATAATTAGAAAATTATCAGTCTTGTCCACTGGAAGGTCTGTTCCACTTCCAGCATTTGCTGTGTGAAGTAGATTTATCTGTACAATTATTAATTCTATTAATTTATTTTATTAATCCTGTCTCCAAACGTTGCAGTTGCAAAAGGTGCTGCAGTCATTGAGACACAGAATTTCAGAGAGATTTGGCCTTCAGGAACCAAGGAGCTAGAGTCACACCTCTGAATTCTTTGGCAAAGACCTTTGAAACCTTTTGTTTTTTGCTAAGAGCTGTCTTAAAAAACCCCAGCCAGCTAGTTTCACCTAGGATCAACGTGGAAGTTGTCAATTGTTCTGTAATTACTTGTCTTCCACTGAACAAGTGCATCTTTATTAATTAAAATTGGAAAATGCTCACAGATAAAGCCATCTTTTGTGTAAGAAAGCTTGAAATTCCTGTTTGGTCGTTAAATAATAATCTCAGTCTCTAGTCTTTATTTTAAGTATATTCAAGTTATTACAGATGGATGGAGGCTTGTTTGCCTTATTAGTTTGAACAACTGTGTCAAGTTTTCTAGCTTTTTTCTCTAGTGTGCACAAGGCTCATTTGATGCTTTATTTTAACTTATTCAAATTCAGTTCCTCAATATTGTTGCTAATGTCACTTTTGTTTCTTGCTTAAAGCCAGTCACGCAGAATAATACCTGCAAAGTCCTTTTTTATGTTGCAGACTTTCCATGTGTGGTTAATTCAAGTGGTCCCCATCCAGCTACTGGAGAATGAAAGTTTGAAAAGGTTCTGTGCTTTTCCACTCACTCATCTGTGCACTAAACACTGAAATAAGTATAGGCTTATTTTGATTATACTATCAATGCTACTGTGCTACAACAGTGCAATGACACCTTTACTTCTATCACAAGCAGTACGTGCTGAAAGCCAAGTATCTGGATTGATGGGAAAATCTTTACTAAACACTGGTTTACGTGGCCTTTTTGAATTAGCTGTTATGTAAATGACATTTCAGGGGAATTACTAGTGGTCTCTGAAGTTGAAAATAGGCTCTGCAAAGTGCCACAGCAAAATACTATATGAAAATTGTAAATAAATGGCCAATATTTTATTGTATATCAAAAGTGGATTGAATCCTGAAGCAGCAGTGTGAAGTTTACACACTGAGACCATGTGGGTGATTGATACACAAGTCTGGCAAAACTTTTATCCACAATGTATTAAACATGCAAATAAAATTTTTCTACTACTTCACCTGCAGGAACTAAAAATTGTTCAATTTTTTTGCCTTTAAAAATATTTTCACGTGAGAATAACAGAATAAAAGAATAAACAGTATCTTTTATTCCAACATAGTACTTCTGGAACAGACAGAAACAGTTTCCATGGAAAAAAAGCATTGCTTACATTGGTTATAAAGTATAAAATACCCATTATGTTGTTTTGATGAGAAGATTCATTCAATTGCACTGTTTAGTGAATCCAGCTAGAGATTGTTGATTTTATTTTCATATTTTGGCAAATTTTTCCAATAGCCTGGAGACAATACTGAATAAAAGTATCAAATAAATCCTTCCTCCCTCCCCAATGATTCAAGCATATTGCAACAGGTTAATGAATTTTCGTTATGTCTGCCAAACATAAAAACATTTCAGAATCAAGCCCTTTTACTGAACTAATAAAATAATTAATTTATTCTGCAACTAATTAAGCCTGGTTTCCAAAGAATTTCTGCCTACTGGCTGGTTAATTTTGTAGCAGAGTTGCACTATGGCTGTGGGAGACCTGCTCCCTGCTTGCACATCAGACCAAGCTGGTGAGGCCTGCTGTGAATCCCCAACCATAGAAGAAGTTTTGATCATAGTTAATGTCTTACTGGACACCAGAGAATCCACATCACCCCAGTTTCAGTTTCTTCTGGAGTGAGTACCCTGATGGAGCATGGGCTCCTGCTGAAGCACATACTGAGCTGGGTGTGCTCTTTCTTGTGTGGCTTTTTAAATGTCTGTCAGCAACATTAACCAAGAGACAGGGAAATTGGGTGTGTGGCAATAATGATTGCATGCACTTGCATGTGTGCCTTTTGTACAACTGCCTTTTATAAAAATGTTTTCTAGGCTAGAATGTTGCAGATGATTATGATGGTTTAAATTATAAATGTACACTTTAAATAATGTACACATAGCAACACGTATGCCACTGTTTCCCTTGGTGCATACTGTTTTTTCATTGCTTTGCTTTCCTTCTCTTCTCTCCAGCTGCTTACCCTTGAAGCAAATGAATAATCTCGTTGGATTAACTGTTCTCTGTTCTCATTTAAAACAAAGTATATACATAAATATGTTTTGAAGTATTTTTCTTTCATTCAAGTAATAACTTCTTGTACTTTTCTTTTAACTAGATATATTGACAGGAGTGCCCTGAGCAAAGTTCAGCTTAGGCTGTCTCATGTCAGAAGAACTCTGTTACTCAAAGCCAGTGATTATTTTGCAGATAACCTGGTTAATATTTTTGTTGTCTATTTATTCTCCATAGAAAGAGTACACAGCAAGAGTAGCTCTGATACCAAGAAGATAAAACAGTCACATTAAGCCAAAAGGGAGATTTTCCTCTGCTTCGCAATATCCTGCCTTGACTCTGGAGTAGTGGTACAAAAAGTGGAGAATAAGTACAGAAAGAATCCAAGTTGGACCCATCCAAGTGGTCTTTACTAAACTCAGCTGGGTCCTGGTAATCAATGCCTTAGGGGCATTCTAACCCTGAGATTGTGTTCAGTCCATTATGTTTAGTAACCATCAGTAGACCTATCTTCTATGAAATTATCTAGCTTAATTTTTAAGTTATTTATACTTTTGTCCTCTTTAGCAACCTTTGGGAGTGAGTTCCGTAACTCTGTTAATATGTTGGATAAAAAAGTGTTCCTTTTTTTCATTTTAAACCCACTATCTGAAAATATCTCTGGACATCTCATGCTTGTGCTGTAAGAAGAAGTGAAGGGTAACTTTCTGTTTTCAAATGGTTTGTGATTTTGTAGCTTATATCATAACCTCACCCTTAGTCATTTAATTTGCAAACTGAACGACCCTAACCTGTTTACACTCTCCTTACATCTCTGATCAGTCTTTCTACATGTGCCTCAAGCTTTTTCCTGTTCTATTGTTGAAGAGTATCTCTCTGCTGAATGTAGCAGCCCATCAAAATGCCACCTATTTGTCACTCGCTGTCAGCTCTAGATTTGGCCAACCTGAAAAAGTTTGTATTCTCAGTAAGTTTTGTTACCTCATTATTTACTACCTCTTTTTCCAGCTTGCTTGTCTATATATTGGACAGTTTAAATTCCAATGGTCCCTGAAAGACCTGAAGTGGTTTTTTAGTGAAAACCATTTGTTTCTGCCTTTTGTTTCCTCTGTTTTCATGGGTTCACGGGAGGAATTTCCTTTTTATCCCATGCCAGCCTTACCTATGTCAGTGTCTTTATTTCCAGTTCTCTTCAGAGAAATCTCTCAGAAACCTATGTGTACTCCTTCAACTGGACAATGTGAGCATAGGATTGTCTGCTTTTTTGGACAGTTTAAAACATGTACAACCGCGACTTATCTCTGCAAAGAAAAAAGGTTTCTTCTGTGCTAGGTTGTTTCACAAGTTACTTTTTATCCTGTGAAATATTACATTTTCTGCCCATTTTTGTGGTATGCAATGTCAGACACAAAATGTTGTTGAATGTTGTCTTCTCAAGGAGACTTCTTCCTCATTTTACCCATTCAGTCCCCAGCTTTGCTGTAGTCTGTCCATCCGGTTGACCCTGCATAAAGGCTCCTTCATTTACAGGAGATGTGGCCAGGTGTAGTGGTCTGCCTGGACAGATCACAACGAATTCTTTCTACTTTCTCCTATATTCTTGAAGCAGTAGTAAGAAAATAAATCACACCAGAAAGTTCAACACATTTCAGACGCAGACTCTGTAGTGGTCAGAGCAGGTAAAAAAATCAGCTACTGTGTAAAAGCTGAAACTCAGAAGGTTGTAGCTGTTGGTTGAGTTTTTATTTGTGTAGTAGAAAGCATTCAAATATTAAGGATTAAGTATTTCACAACCTTTATATTATTGTATTTTGTAAAGAATACGTTTTATAGACTAAGATGTACTTCAGGACTTCTTCTGAAGAAACCAAAAGTTTGTATCTCAGATACTTCCCCATTGCTACTGTAGAAACTTCCATAATTAAAATATTTTACGTGTCTGTGGGGAAAGTGGGATGCAACCCACATGTTTGCAGAGGCCAAGGTTTGCATATTCCACTTGTTTCAGAATACAGATTTTGAAAAGCTTAAGTATTTACTAAATACTTGCTGCAAGCAAAGAAGCCAGCAAGATTGCAGGCAGGTAAGGAAAATAGATTTCTGCTGATAAATAATTAATCCAGTAATGCTGCTGCCCCACATACATAACCATTGTATTTATGCAAATATAATTTAGAAGGAGAAAGAGCATTTGCTTGGAGTGTGCAGCATTATTGATAGTCCTGATGTTTTAGACTATTTCACTTGGAGCTGTCACTCCTGCCTTGAGTACGAGAGTGCTAATCTAGCTGATATCAGTTTCCCAGCCTTGAGGGAGCTGCACTTGGCAGCCTTTGCTGTGGTATGAAAGAAGAGCAGATGACGGTATCGAACACTGGCAGTGTGTATACTCTGGGGAAACTTGGCCCTTCAGTATATATTATTAGACATAAATACTAGAGCACTAAAATATGTCAGTGCTTTGAGAGAGCCATGGCTATTTCTCATGTTGAAGCAGCAATTTGGGTTGTGTCTTCGCTGTTATTTTACTGGGGGAAACATTCTGCAGAGGGTAAAGAGAGAGAACAAGGGTGAAATGAGATAATTAAGGATGCATGAAAACAGGTCTTTGATACCAGGGCAATGAATATTCAAGATGGGAGATTTATTTATGGGAGGGTTTTTTTAGACTTTCAAACTACTTCAAAGACATTCTCTATGGGGTTATCAAGTCTTTTCTCACAATTAAGCAAGACAAGAAACACATAGAGGGACAAGATGTTTTTCTGCACTCTAAGTTTTAATATACTTATGTAAATAGAGTAATCCTTTTTTATTAAAGAGCGAAGAAATTTTGATTCCATTTCTTTAGTGGGTACAAAATAAACAGGCTTTTTAGAGTTAATAGGTTTTTGTTTAGTTACATGAATAGGCTAAACCTTTTCTGTAAGCATGCGACTTGGTCTATAGCATTTGGCAAATATTGACAAATATTGTCTCCTTTAAGAGGCTGCAACATCATCTGTCTCACTTATCATGAAGGTGACTGTTAAACTAGATGTCACTTTCTAATGCTTACAGTTCCAAATTTTTGCAAACTGGTTTTATTTTTCTTTTATTTTTATCTTTCTATTCAGTTCACAGAATTGGCAGTATAATCAGTGTTCTGTTCTACCAAGTATTTCTTAATATTTCTTAAGTTTCAAAGAGCCCTTTTTTAATAAAAACTTGGATTTTTTTACAAATAATTCCAAAGAAAAGCAGAACATTTCAGTGTTTATCTAGAAAAACACACCTTCAAGCTATAATTTATCAAATGTAGAGGAAAGAACATTGCACCACTCGCCGAACAGGCAGTATTTTCAAATAAAACCATACCCAAAGTTTCATGAAAAAATGTTAATTATACCTCAGGCTCTCGACCTTGCAAAGTAAAATGCTGACAATTATCTTTCTGATATTTTGCAAATTAAGCCACAGCCCACCCAAACCATGTCCAAAGTAGTTAAGAAATAAATGTCCACTGTACCAAAATCAATGCTATGCTGCCTAGTAAAACTAGTGTGCTACAGAGGATTCTCTTTAAAATGCTAAAGATGATTATATAAATTTAAAATCCTTTGAACTATTCAAGAGATTTCTTAGGTCCCTGTCCTATCCTATCCTATCCTATCCTATCCTATCCTATCCTATCCTATCCTATCCTATCCTATCCTACCCTACCCTACCCTATCCTATCTGTTTCCCACTTCCCTGCAAAACTTTTTCTAATTTCCAGGGGGTTGCCTTGTTCAAAGCTTATGATGTGGACAAAAGCCCATGAATACAGGGAAAGGCAGGTTTTCACTGTAAAACTGCTCTGTTGATAAGCCCCGGGAACATGTTTGCAAGTCTTCAAATCTCTTCTGTGCCTCTTTCTCTTGCCCTGTAGGATAACTGACCATGTTTATGCCTAAACTGTGGTGAGGATGGATGAAGACTGTATGAATCTGGGCTTAGCAGTATGAGACTCATCATATGTTTGGGCCTAGGAAGTTATTTAACATATGACATTTTGAATAGCGTTTGTGATCCAAGGCATTGCAGGGAGAGAGGTGGGAGGCACAAAACTGCTCTTGCTGCAAAAAAATCACTTCGTATTTCCACTCTGTTCTGCACCCAGGTGGATCCCAGCTGGATTGCTGAGCAGCACCCACCACACCAGCTATTAACAAATGACTGCTATTAATATCTCTTTTATCATAAGCACTTACAATCATGTAGTTAATGTTATTGACTCAGCCTGTATCTGCCATTCCAGGATTTATTGTGAAAACAAATATATAGGTATACACTTTTAAAAGATGCACGTACACCTGTCTACTGGTGAGATCAAAGGTAATTAAGGCACTCAACTCCTCTGGAAAACTGTGGTGCCTCTGTGGTTTGGGGGACCCACTACACTGGAAGATTTCCTCCTTTGTAAACATTTCTGTAAGGGTGGCCTGCATGTGTGACATGTCTCAAGACAGCATAAGTGAATTTTTGCAATTACTTTGCTATTTCCCTTTTTAGGTCTTTGAAAGACCTTGAAGACCAATACCTCAGCGAAAAAACAAAAAAAATCAGACTTTTAAAATGCTGTGTGCTAAGGCTTTATGTGAAAATTGTTATTTATGTGTTTGATGTAAAAGTGTGATTGATGTGCTGGAGAACAGCTGAAGGAAATATGACTGCAAGTTACTAATCAAGTGTTTTGGTGTTGTTTTATTTGAAAGTCATTGTACAGGAGAGGTGCATGTATTAGTGACATCGTGGACTGTTCTGACCCTTGTATGACATAGTCTTGCTAGCCATACAGCCCTTAATAAAGTCTCAGTGAGGGAATCTTATGCTTGGTTTTCTAAGAAATGTTCCAATGTCTACATTTTGCTGCCAGTATTTTATAATTTCTTACTGATGATATTTCACCATGTTTAGTTTTTTGCTTTTATGTATGTGTCCTTCAGCTGTGAAATTGGAACCATTATTATAAGACAAGGACATGCACCAGGTGAACTCTATTTAATACTGCTCAGAAAATTCAGAAAAAATGAAAATTTCAAAGCTCAGACTTTTGCCTCTGAAGTGGGAGATTTTATATATGTACATTCAAATTTTAAAAAATTAATTTAAAAGCCTTTAAAATCTTTGAGGTTTTATTTTCAAAGGCAGAGAAGTTAGGTCAGTGCCTTAACAATTATTTGCTATAGTTTTTATTAATAATTGAATAACATTAATCCTGTCAAAATCCTGAAATCTGCACTTTTACACACATGAATGTATATTGATCAGTGGTATCTGATAATTTTGCTGTGCACAGCTTCAATTGTATTGAATGGGAATTGTATTGAATGGGAAAACTCAGGTAGATGGCATTGCAGCCTCTTGAACAGCAGTTTTTGTTCTGCATCTACAGAAAGAACATCAGTACAGGAAGAAATGGCAAGCTGGGGAAAACTTTGTACTACAATCTAACATAAAGTAATTTTAGATATAAAGCTGAAGATTTCTTTTTCTTTTTAAGGTTACAAATAACAGAAAGTTTTTATTGCCTATTCCAGGATTCTTTTTTGTATTTCTAATCTATTTACTAAAGGCATTTTCAAGTGTCCTAGTTGTTATTCACATGATAAGTCCCTGAGGATAGAATTCTCTCTAAGTCATTTTCTAACGCTATATACCCAGTGTATTCCTGTTCTAATGAAAGCAGTAGGTTTTATATCAAGATGTGCCAGGTAGTGGAGTTTATTGATTATGTTCTCTGTAGGAAATGTTGAGGTAAGAAACTTGATTTATCTCCATTGAGAATGGAGAAATGGGGGAATTTACCGACCCTATTAGAACACTGCAGTGTATCTGTAGGATACTTTGTGGTCTACAGTGATAGCCCAAAAGTGCTTTTGCTTATTGGTGTGTTTAATGAGATACACAGGAAAGCAAGGAGAGACTTCACAGAATTATTTAATGGAATCAAATAATGGTTCTAGATGAGTATAAAAGGTTAAGTATTTTTAATCAGACTCCTTTGTCAATGCTAAGCAAATAAAAGTCAATATTTAATATTCTCAGAGATAAGTCAAGCTTTGAATAATTGTCAAGCTACTCTACAATAATGTAACTCAATCTGGGAATGTCAATGGCAACATCATGTAAGTTTTAGCAAAGTGTATTGGTTCATGATGGTCATGGTTTTGTGGATTTTTAAAAAAAAATTTAACCAAATTATTGGAAACTAGTTTCTTGTTCTTCAAAAAACTGTGAAAGTAATACATGTGTTAAAATAATCTCCTGTGCTGCAAAATATGCTGTTTAAGAAACTATATTGTTCCATGTGTAAATATAGTAGAGAGGAATGGAATCATAGAATATCCTGAGTTGGAGGGGACCCATCAGGATCATTGAGTCCACCTCCTGGTCCTGCACAGGACACCCCAAGAGTCACACCGTGTGCCTGACAGCATTGTCCAAACAATTCTTGAACTCTAAGGCTTGGTGCTATCACCATATCCCTGGGGAGCCTGAAGAGTAAGCTGCATCCAGGAACTGGGAGAGCCTGAGGAAAACCCAAAAGAGATCAGTGGAGCCCTTGAGGCACAGAACAAGAAAAATGTCTTTTTTCTTCCCCCTCTTGTTTGTTGTTTTTCTTTTTTTTTTTTAACCAAAAGGATGTTAATTTTAATTTTGAAGAATGTCATACTTACTAAACCACAGGAAATGTTTTGGTGTTTTGCTCTAAGATTCAAAGTTTTTGGATTAATTTCAGATTTGAAAGTGCTGCTTGAGACAGAGCTGCTTAAATGAGCAGAGGATGAGAATCATCCCATTTCATCATGAGATAGGAATGAGCGTGGGAGATCATCCTGTGTCCTGAGACAAAAAGGTCATACTTTTAATAATTCACTCCCTTAGTATTAACTGTTTCCAAGACAGATAACTTTTCTGATTCTATGACCTGAATGCCAAAATCTTTGTGCACTGAAAGAAGCATCTCATGCACCTTGGAAAATTGAGTAGTGAAGGAGAAGCTAATCCAGAAAACAGTACTTGCACAACTTTCCTTTGCAGATGAAATAGGTCTGGTCTCACTTAGCGTACCACAGTCAACACTGAAAATGCCAAGTGGCTCGTCTGCTCCTCCAGGCAACCTGAGTCTTCTGCCTGTCTTGTAATCCTGTACCTCCCAGAGGGAAGCTGCTTTGGTTACTTTGAAAGCCATGTAATAACTCAAAAGCCAGGTATTGACCCACATGGTAGTGTAAATCACTTTCCACAAAGGACAAGCTAAGTCTGTATGTGTGGAAGATAGGTACCAGTTCATGTCTGCAGATCTCTGTTGTCTGCTTGATACACCCAGGAGGAAAACCCATCTCTTCCATCTGCTGCCACCCAGCCACTCCTTTCTGGGTCTAAAAGACATCTGTGCTTTCAGTGGTCCACACGGGGACAGTGACCATCTTCCAGAACTGCTAAGCCCTCTAGCTTCTTTGCTACTCTCTCTATGATGACAGATACATTTTAAAAGTTTAAGTGGCCTTGAGAAAAATGTAACTTCTTACAATAACTTTTTTGTTACATTTACAGGTATTTAATATATCCACAGCTCGACAGTGGTAGTCTAGCCCTTTTAAAGGAATGTTTCTTCTGATTTTCTTTGCTCCTTAGGAATTTCATTATGCATATTTTGATGGGGAAATGCCCTCTAAAGCAGAGAGAATATCTTCCACTCACATGGTAGATGTCCATCTACATTTTTATGCATTATTAATGTCATAGAGTCAGCAAGGGCTTGTGGTTCTTTGTTTTATAGGGAAAGAGATTGAAGTTTAAACTCTGTAAGAATTTGTCTACTTAAGGTGAACCAAGTAATGGAATACAGAAAAAGAGTTTAAAAGCTTGCTCAACTCTTGGGATTTGGAGGTACAGTATGGAGGTTTTCACCTCTTGCATGAATAAACTGATGTAGAAGAAACAAAAAGCATGGACAAACTTCTTCAGCATTTTAGCAATGGCAATTACAGTCAGCAGATATATTAAAGAGATCTCAAAGCAGCAGCATCTGCTGTAAACTTCCCCTTTTGCAAAATTGCCACATAGTGGTCAGCACTGTCCAGTAACAGCTGATGCAAATTGCAGTGAAGATTCTGTAACATTCAGGCAAAGATCAATTTTTTTTCTTTTAAACTAAGTCCCCATGAAGCATATAAAGATTGCTATCACAGAATCACAGAACAGTTGAGAATGGGGGGCACCTCCAGGGGTCATCGTGTCCAACGCCCCTGCTCAATCACAACCACCTAGAGCCAGCTACCCAGGCCATGCCCAGACGGCTTCTGAACAGCTCCAGAGGAGGAAACTCCACAACACCGTTCCACTGCTTGGTCACCTTCACAGTAAAAAAGTGTTTCCTAATGTTCAGAGGGGTAGTCCTGCATTTCAGTTTGTGCCCAATGCCTCTGGTCCCGTCACTGGGCACTCCTGAAAGGAGCCCGGCTCTGTCCTCTTTGCAGCCTCCTTTCAGGCATTTATGTATGTTAATAAGATGCCCCTGAGCTTTCTCTTCTTGAGCTAAATAGTCCTTTTCTAAAAGGAGAAATGCTCCAATCTCTTAATTATCTTCATGGCCCTTCATTGGACTCTCTCCAGTATGTTCATATCTCTTTTGTCCTGAGCATCCCAGTACTGGGCACAGTACGCAGGTGGCCTCCCCAGTGCTCAGAAGAGGGTAAGGAATTGTCACCCTCGATCTGCAGGCAATGCTTCCTCTAACACAGCCCAGGATCCCACTTACCTTCTCTGCAGCAGGGGTACATTGCTGGCTCATTGTCTACTGTAAGCACTGCAGGAATGTCCTTTCTGCAGTTGTGGTATCCAAATCCTGAAGCATTCCTGGAGATTACCGGTGCCTGGAGCACACTATCTATTTTGGGATCCATGGGAAGGAGGAATACCAAGGGTCCACGAAACTATCATCAGAGATTTAGAAAATCAAACTGTTGAGGAGGAAATTTGCTTCACCTTCTCATTATTTTTTCTCCACAGACTAAATAAAACTATCAGTGTATAGAAAGTTTCTGTGAAGGGGAGAGTGATGAAATTGTTATGTCATACCTATAATAATCAAAACAAAACGTGGAGAAAGAAGATTTCCATTAATACTCAAAAACTCTTTGTAAAGACAGTGAAACATAGGAACTTGGTTGTAGAAAGGTTTTTAGAACCACTTTAATTGGATATTTTTTCATAAGAGATAAGACAAAAGTGTCAGGATGGGCAGTTAATTTGTTCTCGGAGTTGTGATATTGAACACATTATGATAATATGATAATTTTCTGCCCTCTGGGCTAAAACTCAGAAGTGCTGTATCTTTCATGATTGTAAGTACCGAAGTACTGGTCCCTAAATCGTGTCAGACCCACCCACTCCCAAAGGCAGCCCTTTTACTCTTGGACAAAGCAGTCACTAAGAGTGTAGAAGAGTCAATTAAAGGGATTTCAAACCACGTATAAAATGCCTTTGAAGTCAAAATAGGATATATCTTAATCCATTTTCAACTCCAAATGTTCTTTAGAGAAATTATATGCCTGGTTTCGGCTCTGAGTTTTCCTGTAGTTAGTCACATGAAGGTCAGACAGTGTCTGTTTTTAATGCTAAATGCCAATCCTCTGTAATTTTACTTGGCTTATTTTTTTATTGCTTTTAAACAAATAAGCTATGCAGTATAATTAGATTTAATAAGCAGTTAGTTGCTGCAGCAAATGTCCTAAGAGTTTGTTATTCAGCTGCGTAGACTGCTGATGTGAATTCTTCAGGAATTCGATGGAAAAAATTCAGAAGTCTTATGAGATCCAGTAAAGTAAAATTATCGTGCTGAGTTAAAATGTAGTTCTGTTTTACAGAAGTATTACAAGCATCAAATTTGTAACTTTCATCTTTTTAACCTCCTCTGTTAAGGCATTTCTGGGCCACACTGTCACCTTTACATACAATAACTGTTACTTACCCACAGCCTAGGTTAGAAACTAGATAACAAATGACATAACTAAGCTGTTCAGTTTTGGTGTTGATAAGAAACATCAGCATTTAGCTCAGTTTCTGAATGAAAATGTATTGTATTTTACTCTCAATCTTGAAAGCTTCCATGGAAAGCTGCATGTAAATTTACTTTTTTTGGTGTTGTTTAAACACATATACATATATGTGTCTGGAAGTTATTTTAAAATATGAAGATTATTTTAAAATATTCATTTTTCTCAAAACTAATCCTTTATATTCTGTAATTGGATTCATTCTGTGGCAGTAACAGTAGTCAAGACACGGTGCCTTTGCATTTTTACCAAAAAGATGAACAAATGTGATGCAGCAGTTTACATCAGTGTGTAAGATCAGTGTTGTGTGACATAAAGGTGTCATTTCTACAGAGCGACTTTTCTGGACACAACCCCTCTTTATGCAGCTCCCCAGTTGCTGATAATGCTGAGCTAATGTGCTTTCATCAAGGGGCTTTGCAGTAGGGAGCACTTCACGACTTTTGCCTTTGTCAAAATTAACTCTGACACGAGATCCTTGCTAGTGTTACCAGAAGTGAATTGTTAAGTCATAATAGGAAGCCTTTTGGTTATATTCTCAGCTGTCTGTTTGAGGAGAAGGAAATCCCCCTGCACTGCTTTTGGGCCCTATTCTGTGAGGTAGGGATGGGCACTATGTCTTTCAACCACCATTAATTTCTGTGGGAAATGAGAGTTCAGTGCTTCATAGAACCAAAAAATTTTCTCAAACTATCACAGGATTAAACCCCATAATTTTTCAGTGTAGGATGTAAATGGGATTTAAAAATCAAACCCACTGTATGCATGCCTGAAAAATAGAAAGGTACTGTGCTATTTCAGCAGCAATTGATTCACGGATATACGACAGGATTACAAAAAGATGCTGTAACATTTATGTGGTAGGGCAATGGCCAATGGTCAATAATAGTCAAGTCTGCACTCGAGATGTGCAAGAGATACATGGTCCATAAGACCTAGAACAAACACATAGGTATGTGAGCTAAGGACTGGCTCATTCTGAAACGTGGTAGCGGTGTTCGAACACGGTGATTATTTTAAAAAGTTGAATTTTCACTGTATGCCTTCTAAATCAAGACATCTCTTTCCTATAATGTCCCGATTTCTCTTTCTGTCTTGGATAAAGTAATATAATACAGTTGAAACTACTTCAGTTACTTTTTACCCAGATGCTAAGTAATCCCTTTGGAATTTTGGATTCTTTTTAGATTACCTTTTTGAGAAAGAATGATGGGTAGCTTGCAACTTCTGGATATTTGGCTGCAGAGCCAGAAACAGAAAGGCTCAAACTCTTTCTTTGAAACATCTGGCTCTTCTTTCATCTGGAAAATACTGCTGACTCCTCTTGCTCTGAAAAGAAAAGTTCAAGTGGAGAAAGAAGTGGAAAACACTTTGTGAATCTGTGAATTTAGAAACTCCAGCCAAACCCTACCAGGAAAGAAAAAAAATGCCAAAATTACCCATCGGTGAGGAATCTTGAAATACCACCCTAAAAGCAAACATAATCAAAACAGGAAATTAATGCCATCGAGAAACTTAAACCCAAAAATTGCAGAAGAAAAGGTTTTCACTCCACCATATCAGAAATGCCCAAACTTCCACGAAGTTGTTTTTGTTTTTTATTGCTGTTGATTTAATGTGAAAGGCACTCGAGTGCTACCACCTCTGACCAAAAGTTATACTGTGGCACTGTGTCTACTGCTTTACCTTGGTGCAGTTTAGAAATACAAAACAGGGATCTCTTCTGTAGTGTTTAGCTTGTTTTTACTTAATTCTGCCAAGCCCAGAAGGGAATTTAGCAAATGGCATTATCTAGCTCAAAAGACTTAAATTCAAGACTATTATCTTTGCTGTGAAATCTAACATTTTATAATGAGTTGGAGGAGAGGATGCCAGAGACCATTTTCTCTTTCTTACTAAGTAGGATCCTTCAATAATACGTTTTAAAGAGAGTAATTTGTTTAATCCTGAGAGACAGCTACAATAATCTAAGGTCATTTAAGTGAAAAGAAGCTGCAGAAGAAGTCAGAGCAGCGCCACCTGGGTCAGAGCAAACATTTAAAGAAGTAGCATGTTAATACTTAAAGAATTTATTCATGCATTTTTTATAACTTCTAGCTTTTGTAGTTGAATGTAATGAATGGATCTCCAAGAGCTTGAGTCATCATGCCCGTAGCTGATGCCAGTTTCCAGGCATTAACTTTAATTATTGATGCTTTCCCTAATAGACCTGATGGCACATTTTTAAAGTAAAGAAGGTTCTGTCTTACTGAAGGCATGCCCTGCTGCCGGGCACACTAGCAGAGGGAAATGTGGAGCTTCCACCCGCTCCTTAAATTAAAGCTTTGTTTCTCAGGTTTTGTTCTTTAATTACTTGGTGCATTGCTGTCACCTCTAGGCTAGGTTGTCTTTGAAGAAGTTTGTAATTGGAAGAAGTTTATAATTGGAGGAACAAACCAAGCATGAAGGGCTTGAGGGGTCTTTCCAAGCACGAGAAGTTGCTTCAGAAGGCAGCACGAAGCTCTGCTATGGCTTCCCAAGGTTATCGGGCAGCAGTTTCCAGATAGATGTATGGGCACCAAGAATTTTCAATGACAATGTTTTGTGCTTCATATTTTTAAAACAGTATCTTTTTAGGAAGGTAGCTGGGTGTTCCTTTCATGAGATTAAAAAACACTTGGGCAATGAAAGGTGCACTCAGGTGCTAGATTTAGAGGTAAACTTTGAGTCAAAGAATTCCTGGCAAAAGTTGAAACTGAAGTTATGTATTAATTTATAATTTCACTTAAATAAGTGCAAACTCATATTTAAATCTGTTCTTCACCAGCAACAGAGTTCATGAGGTGAGAAAGAGATGGAGCAGTGCTCTTTCTGAAGAAATGACTGATAAAAATTACTTAATAAAATAGCTCTTTAATAAGACATCATAAAGAAAAGATTATAGATGGTGAGTAAATTCCCTTCATATGCTGAGCACACAGCATTCTTGCAGCATCAGAAAGACCCCAGATGGATATTCCCGTGGCACTCCATATCCCCTCCATGGACAGAGGCCCCTTCTTTCTATACATTTGAGCTATTATATACTTGTCTTACCAGAAAATAAAACATGAAGGATATTCAGGTGAGCACTTCTTCCTGCACTTTTCGATAAAGTCAAGGTCGTGCAGGTGATGTAATTGCTGGAATAGGCTCTCTTTCATTTTGAGAATTAACAACCACACAAGAGCTTTCACCAGCAGGGTTCAAACTGAATTCTGTGATTTGATTGGAGTATCCTCATGAACGAAACCTAAATCTTGTGTGTAAGGTGCCTGTCTCACCTTTTTGTTAATAAATCTATTTATTAGGAAGGGAAATGGAGTTGTGCATGTAACTGATTGTCAGTCAGACCACAGTGTAATTTTGTTTTAAATTTAAAAGCATTAAAAGAACAATAATCATGAGCAAAATAAGGCAGAAGACCAGCAAAATAGACTGAAAAGGGACTGGATATTCAGGAACTTCCAAAATTTGATCCTAGCATTTTACTCTCATCTTCAACAAGCCTTTTCATACTGTACATCTCTCTTGTGTTCTATAAAATGGAGTAATTATGTTTTTTTTCTTCTGCAAATTGTTGATTTTCAAACCCTCCACGGGTACATCTGCTCTGCAGGTGGTGGCTGGTCTCCGTGATACTGCATCTCAAAGTGACACACTGAGAACAGCCACTTTGTTATATACAGTGATGTGTTTAGAGAAGTCTGAACAGAAAGAACATGGTTTATGGCATGGGTGGCTGCACAGACTAATCCTACCCTTTCTCATTCTTATCTGGTGTGGATATTGGACTCACACAATTTAAGTCTTTCATCTTACTTTCATGTAGCAATGTTTTGTTATATTGTTATTTATCGTCATCTTTGAACAACCACCATTAAAACTAATTAACACATCCCAAGAACCTGACACCAGCTTTTCTATCATGAGATTTACTGATATTTTGGTTTTTCACTTGTCACATTTCTCGAGAGCTATAGCTTTAATTTCTTTTTCCTGCAGGTTCACAGCATGCACAGAATATTCTGAGTTGGAAGGGACCCACAAGTGTCATTGAGTCCAACTCTTAAATAAATGACCCGTATGGGGATTGAACCCACAAGCTTGGTGTTAGCACCACGCTCTGACCAGCTGAGCTAATCTCAGTGTACTGAGCTAATCTCAGTATATCTCTCAATTGTATTCTTGCACATTTGCTGTATGAAAAATGCTGCACACTATAGAACTTTCCAAGGTAAAATTTTCTTTAAAAAGCTGATTTCAATCAGACAGTCAGACCTGGCTATAATACTTTCAGGTATTATAGATAAGATGATCTATTTGTCTTTCTTAATTTTCTTTGGATTTTATTTAGCTTCATTGATAGTCAGGTCTAAATCCACTGATAATAACTGGAGTCTTCTAGTTGACTTCTGGGGTTTGAATCAGGTCATAATGAATAGGCAACTGCAGAGTGCTGATAACTATTCCTGTGTAGTGAGCCAAATCCAGCTCTAATTTAACCATGTCCCTTCCACAGAGATACTGCTAATAAATTCACTTGTGACATTAAAAACAGCATTGATTTCATAAGAGGCGTCTGATTTGCAAATGGAAGATAAAAGGCAAGGTAGTGGAACATGCATCAATTAAATGATAAACATAATAGAAACATGAAAGAGAAGCATAACAGGGAAAACAATAGATCTTTTTAAAACATCTTAATTTTGCGTTATGCTTGGCTTATGCCTGTTTCTTGTATCAATCAGGGTTTTCAAAATTTCTTTGTGTTAATATCACCATAGTTACACCTCAAATATAAATAAAAGCACACAACAGTCATGATGAGAAGCTTAATGCATGACACCCAGGCACATTTTCTAAGAAATTTATTATTATAAAGTATTTATAATAACAAACTGCACTGCCCTGCTGGCTGGTTGTAAATAAATGAAATGAGTATATTAAACCCAATTTACAAATACCAGTCACATCAAACAATTAAAATTTGGTTTAATTGCACTTTGATTAAACTGGTACAAACTATTGGAAGAGACACTTTCATTGGTTTTAAAATGTTCTTATTCCTCTAATGTTACCAAAAGAGAAGCAGTCATCTTTAGACTGAATGAAGGTTGTCAAGACAACACTTTTCATATTTTTGTCAGATAAAAATCCCAATTTTAGTTCTCTTTACAGCACAAAATGACAGCAGTCTGACTTCTGCCACCACATAAGGCTCTGGTATCTTTCACCAATTGTGTGGGAGACTCTCAATTAGAAAAAGCACATCTTATTTCTATAATAATTTTATGGAAAAAATAATTTTTCCCTGTTTTCTTAATATAGTCCACCACATGCTCCCATTCCTCTAACTGGGTCAGTGTGGTCTTTTTTACCATAACATCTCGAACACTTCAAAACATCATGCACAGAGCAGTACTTAAGACCTCCCACTCTTTTTGTCTTTGGATGCATGAAGGGTGGTGCCATTACCCAGAGATGCCCATAAAAATTTGTTACAATGAGCATGGGTTTTAAACTGCAAAAAATACATGGACTCCAAATCTGTAGAGAAAACAGTGTATCTCAGAAGAGTGCATGGATACTCTAATTATTAATAATTATTCTTTCAATTTGCTGATATATTTCACTGTATACTTCTAAATTTTTTCTCCATCTCTTAAATTTTTTCATTCTATAGTCTCATAGACTTCCCTGGTTTGTGTAGTAGCTGCCAGAGGTGGCAAAGGGTCTGGACCCAAACCAGGTTTTTCCCTTTGTGAGACCCTTGAGTGTGATGATGAGATCTCTAAAGCTCAATCAGAAACAAGGACCAAGTTAATGAATCCAAAGGGAAAGCATTTCCTGAACAACTTCCACAGCCAAAATTCTTGTTCCAGCCTTCAGCTTATACAGGTGGTTGCTGTTCCAGTTTGGTTCCCAAGAATCACCTTCCACCTAGGGAGCTGCACTATGAAGGTCTTAGGATGTTTTCATATCCTAGAACATATGTTGTAAATTAAAAAAAAAGGGGTGTAATCTCAGAAGGTGTGACACCATTCAAAACATTGTTCAGGAACTAATTCCTGACAATATTATTTTTTTTCTGAATCTGCCATCTCTTTTTTATATGACCTTCTTTCAGCCTTCTTGAAGTCCAAAATATGTTCTGGGGTTACTTTTGGCAACCTCAGATAGAAACATATCTGGTAAGCAGCATAAATCATGTCCATCCCTAATGCTTAATGCTCCATTACCACGTTTGCTGTTTAGTTTTGCTTTTAGATGTAAGCACATTACTGATGTATACTTGTAGTTTGAATCCCAGTGTGATGTGGCTTTATTTTTTACAGTAAATCAGCAAACTTGGCTGAGGGAAGAGGATTTCTTCCCAGCATTATTTTTAGAGATGTTATGTGTTGAAACCTGTCTTTAGAATTTTTCTATTTTATTTTTCTAAAATATTTCAGTCTTTCTTAAGAAGACTGGAATATGGCAGGCATTTCTGGCAGCAATTTGTGACAGCGTTTGTTCATATAATTTTTCTGAAGGCAGAAGATTTAATCAAGTAATAGTTTTTCTCCATGCATATGATGTAATAAAAATCGAGGTCTTGTACTGGAAGAAATATTTTGAAGTAAGAGCTTTAAATTTTCCTTCTTGGAATAGATTTGGTGTTTTTTGGTGTAACAGATGAAGGAGACTGGGAGGGACCAGAGAGAGGGAGATGCTCTGTCACTGCCATTACTGATATATGTCCTCCTGCCCAAATTTCTTGTGTTGACTTGTGTGTTACCAGCATATTATCCATGTGCAGAAATTTGCATGTCCTGTCTCTGCAATCTCCCTTGTGAGAGCACGAGTTTGTGTTGGCTGTGCGGGAAACTGAACTGAGGCCTTAATCCAAGTTGAAAACCATCCAACAGCAGCAGGAAGCAATAAGCTCCCCAGACCAGTTTGGCCTCATAATTGCTTTTGCCTGCAGAAGGAGAGGTTGATGTAGATGTAGAAATGAGCAGCAACAGAAGGAGGTGAAATAACTTCTGGCTTATTTGACCTTATTTGATCTTTAAGTAAAACTCTGGTGAGAAACCAAGCCCCTAGAAATGTGTGCTTGTGGACAGATCTTCCTTGTTGATTTGCATAGTACCTCAGACAGAAACACTTTCAGATCCTTCTCATTAATGCAAACATATTACGTTTTGCTGGCTTAGTATTTTTAACCACTTTTCCAATATGTGACCATGTGTGCCATCCTATTCCCTTCTAGACCTACATTAGGTGTATTCTCTTTATTACTGATAAAAGATTAGAGTGATTGTAAAGGAAGTAGGTGCATGCTGAACATATTCCTTTGTGAGCAGCAACACCACATTTAGTAGGGGCCAGGCTCTTTACTACTAAATATGTGTGGGGTTCCCAGCAGAAGAGTGCTTTCTTTCCACAGAGTTGCAATTTTTAATTATGCAGCTGGTGACATCTGGTGCCAAGATTACAGGCAGGATTTCCCGTGGCAGATGAAAGCTGGTGCTGCTTTTGTAACAAGGATGTGGTGGAAAAAGTTTTATGTCTGGGATTAGGCTCACAGGTTACAAAACATATGCATGCCCTGCTGGAAAGTTCTCACCTAATTTTTTATTTTCTTCCTGCATGTGACTAGCTTTGAGATGAAATATCTTGTAACCTACAGAAGGCAATATCCGATTTTCCCCCAATCTATAATAGCAATAAGTTTATAAACACCACTCTATGTGATCATACATCTTTGTAGAAATCCTATTATTTTTATTTTATTATTTTATGATTTCCTTAATTACTTTGAAATAATGCTGTGAAGCTGAACAAAAATTAGCTTTTAGTTAATAAATCTTACACATATTAATTGATGCAAAGACATTCTTATCCAAGAGACACAGGGGAAACAGATTAGAGCCCATGAGAACCAGCCTGATCTCGCATAAACCTCAGCTGACTCTGCTCTGCCTTCACCCGGTTGTCATTTTTTTTCCAGGAAAAGAGGCAATCGGATGTCGTAGGGAGGAAAAAATGCCCAGCAGATGGTGCTGCCTGATCGCTCATGGACCCAGCCTGGGCAGGGAGGAGAAGTAAAAAACCGCTGTCCGAGGTCTCTTAAAGGGAATGATGATGAGAAAGTAATGGTGTCATTGGAGCAGGAACTGAAACAATCGATGACATGACCTTTTTTCCTTAGAATTTATGTTGTATTTTATAAGCAAATATTTCAATTGTCTTTGTTTTTTCTCTATTGTCCTAAGTATATTGAAAGTAGATGTAAACAAAAATGGCAACTCTATTGCATAGTGTATTTTAAAGATATTTACACATTGTGTAAGCACACAAAAATCGGTATTCATGATTACTTCTCTCATCTAAGAACTGTAGTTACATACTCATACTTCAATAGGCAACAGTTTCTTTCACAAAAATTTGTCTTATACATGTTTGGTTAAATTTCTCCACATGATTTAGCCATTAACCACTTCATCACCTCAGTATGATAATTCGGACTTGTCAAACCCCAATGATTTTGTAATTAAATACAGGTATTTATGTCGATAGCAGAAACTACTGTTGATCCTGAAGGAAATGTGGTGTGATAGATGACCTCAGCATGAAACTTTTAATGTTGCGTTTCGTACCTGCCTCAACTCTCAAAAAATGAATGATGCTGACTCATGTAGCATGTGCTACAATAAACTTACAAGGATATTAATAATAAAAAAATAAGCCTTGTAGCTTCACATTTCAATGAAAAGAAAAGGATGCTGTCCCCACTGTCAGTGGGAATTAACAATTTGGCAATAACTCAACAGCTGCACAATCTGCCTCCAGAGTTTTAAGTGCAGGTAAGTTCAAATGCCCTTTAAGACACATGTCCAATCTCATCTTCTGCTTGTGCTTGCTCACCCACCAAGCTTCATTGCGTTGGTCACGTTTTCTTGTGGATCCGTGGAGGACTTTAGTTGCAGCACTCTTACTGGCCTGTGTGACACCAAGACCTCTCCTGGTCCCTCCAGCCCCATGTTACCTGCCCAAGAGCTGAGCACCCTTTGGAGGGCACCTACAGCTCAGGCTTTGCTTCACCTACAGCAATGCTGGAGGGGGTAGGAAGCCCCTCCCCAGGGTGACTTCTGCCTGTGGACTTTGTTTAAGGTCTTATAATGAATTTCGAACAGTGTCTGCATTTTTCTTGAAGGAAGTGAGAAGAAAGTTGTCTGAGAGTGCTTTCTATGCATTCATCCCTCTCAAATTTCAGCTCATTCTTATCCATGTCTGGGTGCTTCAAGCAGACAATGATTTAATGATTTTTCAAAGCTTCCATTTGAAAAGCCAGGCTGAGGTAGCCTTATGCATCCCACTGAAAGCCAAGTTTTGAGTTTGTCCCCTTTTCACTGTTTGTACATAAAACTCTCATAGAGGAATTACAAGGTCTTGTGATCTCTTGGCAGTAACAGCATTAGAAATTTTTGGGCTCATGGATCCTATTTTGTTGTTATTCCAAAGACGTTGGGTGTCAGTGTCCTTGGCAGTCTGAGACTTGGACAGGTAAATTTTGATTTTTCAAATTTATTTCCTTTTTGCAATAAAATCCACCATTTTGTAGCAGAATTCCTTGTTTTGTTTTGGTTTTTTTTCCATTCCCAAGCAGTTTCTCTTGCTGAAAGTCATATATCTATTTGTCACTGATTTTTCAATTCATCTGCTTGTCACCAGTGTTTCTCACAAGGAGAGACATTTTAATTTCGTGATAACAATCTTTGGCCCTTTCTCAAATCCCTTTGTTCAACAGTCAGACTTTTTTGTGTCCTTGTCTACTTTCACCAGCATTTTTCTTCCAGTTGAGATTTTCCATTTTTTTTTCAGTATACACACACATGCAAACACACACAGACAGAAAAAAGAAAGATTTTGAAAATAATAGGCTTTGTCCTGATTAATTCACCAATTACCTCCTTCCTACCCTGCCAAATAAAAGATCTGCGTGGTTTAGCACTGTGCTTGGCAGGTTTCGCATTAATGGTTGGACACAATGATCTCAGAGATCTTTTCCAACCTTAACAATTCTATGATTCTGTGGCTCTATTTCATGCTTCACCAGTAGGCATCAGCATTGCTCACTCTAGTTTTATAATATTGCCTAGCTAAGAAATTATGCTGTTTAACTTTGGTCCCAGCAAGGCAATTATTAGCTGGTGAACTCTAAGTCTTCAGTCTGCTTTTCTGTAGCAAGCGGTCTTGAATGCTCTTAGGACAAAGTTATAAAGACAAAAACCTCAAGGTGCATAATTAGCTGGTGTCTGCTATATATGTGTGTTATGTTAATATGATCTGTGTAATGAACATTCTAAAGAATAGTTGCACTTGGTGGTTTACAAGGAATGGTTTCCAAAAGCTCAAAAATAAATGTTAGCAAAATCAAGTGGAGAGAGGATTTTAACAGAACAATGCAAATAACAATTAGCAGCCACTCAAGAGCATTTTACAAGATGCCAAACCCACAATCCAGATATTTAAAAAAAAATTTTCCTCTAGAAGTGTTGTTGAAGATCATCAAGCAAGAGTTAAGGAACAGTCACAAAAAAATAGGGAACACATTTTGAAAGGCAAAATTAAAAGTGAACAAATCTGGGAAGACCAGAAGGAATTCTACTTATCTGAATTATCTGATGATGATAAAGGAGCACTTTAGGCGCAATTGCTTGAATTCTTGATTTTAATCTGCCAAGGGCAGAATTGCTTAATACATATTTCTGTTCTCTTCTGGGGAGGAGTTCAGATAAGGGAGATAATATTTTCTGTGATAATGCAGAAATAGTTCTAATTCTTGGAGTAATGAGGAGTAATTTTAGTAAGAATATGGTTTTATTGTATCCTCGCTTCAGAGGTCTTGGGACAACTAGTATTGTCTGAGCAAAAGTTAGGATACCAACCAAATCTAAAGATGATGGAAAAAAGCACTGAGTAACTGAATATATGTTTTTGGTATTTTTGTATAGTTACACAAATAGATACGAGAGTAGGCAGGGCATTTTTACAGGCTGTTGCATAGCATCCTAGGAAATAGGAAACTTGGAAGTGCTGCAGCTTTATGATGGGAAGCCAACTGACCATGAAATCCCATTGCAAATGACTGGACAAGTAGCCAGAAGAGCCAATGTTAATCTGCTAATGTATAAAACAGAGGAATGTCAAGACCTGAGTTAAGGAATAATAATAAAATTTGGAAAGACTGAGAGAAGAGCTGCAGGAATGGTTAAAGAACAGGAAGACCTAGTCTGTCTGCTGTTGTCTCAAATAAAGGGAGAGTAGGATTCCCCAGAGATGTGGAGGAATGAGATGAGCCCTTGTGGTCTGAGCTGGAGGGCTGGCTTGGGCTGGCTTCCTGCAGAGCCAGGTTTGGTCCCTTGGCATCCACGTCGCAGCTAATCTGCACCTGGGCAAACCAGTGACAGGCACGTGTGAGCTGCCCATGGGAAACATCACCCTTGGGCAGTAAGTGACCAGAAACTGAAACTGAAACTAGACAAATTCAAGTGAAAATAAGATGTGTTCCTAAAAAGTGAGTGCAACTGACTATGAAAACTGTCTCCTAGAACTCACTTAAATACTTGTAGCAGATGTAGACTGTTTTTCTTCTCAAGATAAGCATTACTTGAGGCAGGAGCTAATTTTGTCTGATTTCTCTGTGTGGGTGTTCTTCTATTGCAACATTCGCTCATTTTGAAAAACAATAAAAGCACTTCAAGTATTTATTTGAAAAATTAAAATATTTTGCTCTGCAATGAGTTTCTAAATGAAAGGGACTTTGCTTTCAAAAAAATCAGTATGACAATTGTTTTGCTAGACATAACCAATAAGTACAAAAAATAGGCAATTTTACTCTCAACATTTGTTTGCCATTAAATTTATTCTACTGCATTTATGCTAAGATATTTATCTTCATTTGACTACTTTATTTTCATATCATAAAGTGTAATGCTTCACGCAATAACATATTTGACAATTTTATGAAATATTTTACTGAGATACCAATATCTCATCTGATTGTACTATGCTGTCATGATGAGTAATTGTAAGTAATTTAGACAAGGTTATTTGTCATTTAAAATAGTGGAGTAAGTGTAGAAATGCCTAAAATCCTTGACCGTGCATAAGCAGAAATCTACCTATGCATTAAAACTGACCACAGCCAAGCACTGTTCCCTGATCAATGCACAGCCACCAAATAAATTTTATCTGAAAAGAATATGTCATGGTTTAGGATCAGGACTCCCTAATTTAGTGCCCCATCCCTCCCACAGTCTTCTCCTCCCCTCTCTGGTGGAAGACACAAGAGGCAGAGGTTACAGGTTGAGATAAAAGCAATTTACTGGAAACTGCAATGAGATAAGAAAACAAATAGCAACAGCAGCAATATAAATAACAAAAATATACAAAAAGAGGGTGATTTACAGGCAAAAATTGCCCACAGACCTGGACAATGAAAATATGTTGGACAGACCCTCCAATTGGGATCAGTGTTACCCCACCACTCCATTTGCTGCTTGCGCCCCTGGAAAAGGGACATGGGAAGCGAGAGAGTCCCTTTGCCCCACTCCCTGGCCATGATGGGAGATGATATGGAATAGTAAAACATCTTGGACATGCCCACACAGCACCAGAATCTGCCCCCTGACAGCTACTGCAGAATCTTAGCCCTGTCCTTGGAGGAAACCAGGACAGAATCTAAATCCTTCTATGCACAGTGGAGCACTTTGAACTGTTCATGATAGCAGTATTTATGAAAAAATTATGGCTTGGGTCACATTTGGCCTTTAGCAATTGATGAGCTTGTCTTCAGGAGCTGATGTAAGAACTTGAGCTTTCAAGCCAGCGCACCGTCCCCGTGGCTCTGACACGTCCTGCCTCCAGAGGACAGGAGCTGCTGGTGACAGCTCATGCTGGGCTGGGGAGCCTCTGTCCCTGGCAGGCACAGCCAGTGCTAATGCAGTTATGTGGCTTCTGGCCCACGGTTTGCAGGCAGCTGGCTGGAGGCATGGGCAGAGCAAACACCCAGCTGAATCCACTGAGAAGGGAGGCAACAGAGCTGCCTTCTGGCAGCAGCAGGTGTGGCCAAGCCAACCCCAACATATGACTTGGCTCTGATTCATGTGAAGCTTGCTTAGCTGATGCCTGAAATTATATGATATTGCTTCCTGATCTCAGCAATGGAAGATGTCACCTATCTTTTGTCCTACAGAGTTTGTTCCTGTGAGTTAGCCACAGTCAGTGGATTCAAACACAGTGAGGAGAAAGCCTTGGTATTTTCAGTAGCACCAATATACATCTGTCCTGGTTGTGGCTAGGATAAAGTTAATTTTCTTCCTAAGCTGCAACAACATCACAGACTCCCTGCTGCACAATCAAGCACAGCTTTGAGCATGCTGTTGTCATGCTGGAAGTTAGGAGGCTCTTGGATGGTAACCTCACTGTTGGGTTATCCAGGCTGTGCAAACCTCCAAACAGATGCAATTACACACCTAATTGAATAAAATGGGTATTATTTAATACCTGTGTTACAGAAGAAACTGTGGGTAAGTGTATGTGAGAGTATGTGCATGAGAAACAATATTAATTTTGTAGCAAATGTATGCCTTGAGCTATCCTTTCACAGCAGATGCTTTAAATTCACCTGGTCCACTTACTACAAAACTGGCCATGAAAGTCAAAACACAAAATTACTTCAGTTCAGAAGTCTTGCAGACATAATTGCCTCCTCCTGGGATGGCTCGTCAACCCATTTCCACAGCCTACAAAGGACGCCTTGGATCAGCCTCTCTCTGCATGCTCTTTGAAAATCCTTCTCCATTCTTCATGCCAAAGCAAGATTGTCCCTGTTGTCCTTTCCTACTCTCTCCTGGATTTTCTCTCACTTTTGAAAAAAACTTGATTGACTGGAAGGGCTGGGAGCTTTTCCCACCCAGCAGTTCGGAGCTTCTGATAGCGACAGCTTAAAAAAGTCACTCCTCTTTCCCTCTAGTTGCCACTGTTGGGCACAGAGTCTCCCTTTTTACCCTACATATGGGAGAAGGATTGCCTTGGTACCAATCTTTGCTGATTCCCTTTTGCTTTAAAGACCCTCACATACTGCCCCAAGAATGAAGTCGTTTATAAAGAATGACACCAGGAAAATTATCAGATCGAGTTGCCATTGCTTTGCAGTGCAATGCAGTTTTAGTTGAGCCGCAGATGTATCATGAAATTAGACTTCATAAAGTATTTAGCAGGCCATTTCTAATGTTATTTCATATTTGCCTAATCTTTACAGGGAGATTTTCTTCCTTTCCCTGGGTCCAATTTAATTTAGAAAAAAAATAGTCTGGATTTTGCAGGACAGAAGCCCTAAAAAATTAAATTTTTTGTGGCTTCTGGATATTAAAAAGAATTGAATCAAGCACCTTATGAGTACACTGGTCCTTCCTTTGCAGATCTCCGTAAATTTGCCATACGACAGCATAATTTCCAGATACACTGCTCAGTTGGAAAAGAGTAAATCACAGGGAGAACTGGGATAGATAAAATTATTAACATGGAGAATTTTATTGTGGCACCTCTGTAAGACTTTAATTATACTAAACTAGATAGGTTTAGCATATGCAGTCACGTACGTCTTGCACCACACTCTACTACAAAGCTAAGCAAAACCTAAAACAAAGTAGGTGAGAGTCTAGACAAAGCTGGAGTGTCTGGAGGTCTGTGCAAAAACCTCTCACAACACTGAGCAAAAGCCAACCAAAGGTGTGTGCACTGCCTCTGCACTTCAGGCTCACTTTTCACTGCTGTTTGCCTCATGTATTACAGAAAGACCCGAAGATCCCAATTAAAAAGTGCAATTCACTTTCATTTCAATATGAATAAAATCTCATCCCAATGCTTTGGAGCAGAGTAGGAGGTTTATTAACAAGCATAACACTGTGTTTCATTTTTAACAGATTTGCAGTGCCTTTTTCAGAAAAATAGAGGCTCTCCAGTACACTGCTCCCTGTAGAGATATTACAGAGTCTTGTTACTGAAATGTAACATAATCAAATATTAAAAAACAATACTTTTTCTTTTAACAGTAGGGAGAATTTTTTAATAACTAGATGCAAATGCATCCAGTTCTAACAGCTCAGAAAATAATTGCTTTGCAGCATTATTACTGTATTTATCTGCCTTGATATGCCACCATTATACTGCCAGCCTTTTCCTGGACTTGTATTGCTGGTGCTGGCTTTACCGGCACAGTAAATCTGCTGCTGATTTACATTGCTCCAAGTACACTGAAGAACAGGCTGTTAAAAACTTCACCTATAACTAAAATGTGTACCATATGGCTTCTAACAAGCTACATAAACACTATGTTTCTACTCACAAGGCTTCAAATTTCGCCATGAACTGAAAAATACGTTAAAAAATTTGCTTTCAAGTCAGCTTTTTGCAGTTTGCAAAGCACAAATTTCTTTCACTTCCATGGCATGAAATTGCCCTAAGTAATTTTGGAGATTGCTTTGCTCCCAAGAATTTCTGGGTGTTTTTGCTTTCTCTAGGACAGGAACAAGCATTATCTCAGGAAGCTCAAATGGTCACTGTCATATCAGGAAGTATATAAAATACACTCACTTTCCAGAAAGTACATTTAAAGCCACTGTAAGGCACAGTACTGAGGGTTGCTGTGACAGTGCTAATGAAAAGTCTGACAGCCGTGAAAGTCTGACAGGTTTAAAGTTTCTAAGGCTGACAGGACCTCCTCCATTTCCATGTTACGGTTTTCCTATAAAGCAGCCTCTGCATGGCTTTGTGCAGTCGGGCTGCAGGGTTTTGCTCATCTGTCAAAAAGCAAAACCACAGAGAAGTGTCACGTGGTTACATCTGTCTACTGAGACTTGGAACAGCCACTGAAAGCTGGAAGTCGTTCTAACATCTCAGGAATCAATCATTAGAGATTTTTTAGCTATAAAGGGTTTCTCAAGGATGGAAAGATGTTACCTCAAGAGCCATCTGGGAAGCACTGTAAATTTCTAGAGCCAAGACTTATGGCTAAGATTTCACATTTTGATCAAAGGCTGATTGAAGACCCTGCAGCATTTGAAAGGGACAGTATCTTTTACAAGCATGAATTTTCTGGGTAATCAGAGCAACCTCAATATATGGGGCTGGTATTTGCTTGCTAATACTGTAACTAATACAGTACCTTTATTTTTTTCTTCATATAATCTGATGTAAAAAAAAAAAAAATCTATATTCATTAAAGCAAAACTGTATGGACACCTGCAGTTCCTACACCTCACAGACCAGACTGTCTTATGCGATTTCTCAGGTAGGAGACTTCAAAACAGGAAGCCTTGTGTTTTAAAAATTACTAGAAGAGTGCTAGCTTGACCTTCTTACATGTTTCTGCATAAATACTGATAAAATGCATAATCATAATAAATATGTTTTACTAAACTGTAGCCTGGTACTAATGTGAGCAGTTTGATTGATTTGGACAGGAAGCTGGTCCAGCCAGGTAATGACGAAATAATGGCTCTTTATTATGACTAATGCCTCTCTTATCTTTCTTTCTTTCTTTGTATAGTACTGACGTTGTGCATATGTGAAAATGTCTAAGAAATAATATTAATCAAGTGATATTTAAGCATATTTTAGGTTGGTATGGAAGAACTGTAAGTAGACTAAATGTGCTGATAAATCTTTAGCCAAAACTGAACAAACAATTTTTTCTGTAAAATAAAAACTTGACTTCAGAGGTCACACAATTATTTGGAATTAATCACTTTTTTTGCTTGAATGTACTCACCCTATCCTGGTGTTCAAGCTGCAGTATTACACCATGTGAAACAAGGACATCATGCCTAATTGAAAAACTCATGCCAAAATTTATTTTATTAGAAAGGAATTTAAAAAGTCAGAGAAAATGAATCATTTCCTAAATTAATGAATGTATCACTTACTAACTGTCATTAAAACCTTGTTAATTTGATCCAGTGACAAAGCTAATTAAGAAGATATATGTGCTGCTAAAAACTAATGAATATTTTAAACACTTTATCCCTTTAATGTCTTACTCAATTGGTTTACTAGACAATGGCAGCACCGTGTCATCCTCTGCTGGCCAGAGGGGCCTTCGGTGACCCGGCAGGGAGAGGTAACGAGGCGCTGCGGGCAGATCAAACAGCAGGCAGCTTTTCTGGGAAGAGACAGCTCTGCTGGAAAGGGTGAAAGCAGAACTTCTGAGTGAGGGCAGATCTTCCTCATCATCGGCACACGGCTGAAGCCAGAGTCTCGTGATAACTCTACTAATTTGAATGCCATTACGAAGCTAAGGCAATAGTAAAAGCCTTGTCTACCCCCGTAAATACTTAAAAGGTTGTTGCTAGAGGATCTGTTGTGTTGCCAGCAACAATTTCTAAAGCCATGTTTTCAAATTAGTTCCTCTCCTGTGCCCAGCCTTGTGCTCTTCGAAAGCCTTATAAAATACTTGTTTTACCTGTGAAACTGCACAGCCTCTCTTGAGATGTTTTGTTGGCAGTGTAGAGGAAGATTTTAACCTGAGGGTCCCTCTCTGTCATTATTTTAACAAAAATTTGAACTCTTAAATAAACGCAAAAATGTGAGTGTCTAGCAAGTTGTCATATCCAGTTTTGTACTGTAACCCTTTAGAAATAAGACAGCTACTAAGCCAGGCAGGCTTCCCTTTTATTGCATTTCTACAATAGTTTAAAAGCACATGCCACTATTTTCCCTTCTCCTTCTTTGCTTACTATTTTTACCCCTCAAAAAAGAATAAATTAAAATAAATCATGCAAGCCCTCTCTCCTCACTCTTACAGGTATTGCCTATTGCTTCTTGAACCATTTAAAAACAAGGCTTGAATAATAATTTGAATCTCATGGTCAACATGCATATATTCCTTATAATGTTTGATGTACCTAGAATAGCTGAGATTAGAGATTATTTCTATCCCATATGCCTTTTATTTTGCTGACATCTTCAGGTTTTCAGTCCAAGTATCTTCATCATCACTAGCTATAATGTTTTTTAGCTGATGGAGATCTCATCGTAAAGTTTTGTATGTGTGTGTGAAGGTATAGCAAAATGGATGTTTAGGAGGGTGGCTTAGCACTAAACAGAGGGATATAGTCTGTTCATTATCAAGAAAATAATTTAAAAAATAGTGTAACTATCACACACTGAAAACCAGAAAATTTGGCCATTACCTTATAAAGAAAGCCTTGGGGGAAGGAGGTTAATGGTACAACAGGGAAGGTGTATTCTCATTATCATAAAATACACCAGCAAATGGGATCTAAAGCCACTTCCGTTTTTGTGCTGGATGACTGGGGCATGGAAATATCTGGCAAATTAAAGTAAGCTGACAGTTTTTGATGTGTTTTGCCAAATAAACCTAGAATTTACAGTCGGAGATGTAACTGTCTTCTAAAGCTCTAAATCAAGAAGTCAAGAAAACGGCTTACAAAGCCAGGAGTAATCCCCAGCCAGGCTTTGACCTGGCGGTGACCCTGTTCCTGCGCTCTCCTGAGAGCCTTCCAGCACCCAGCACACAGACAGAGGCATCTCATCAGTGCCCTTGCAGAATTAGGGCTTCAACTGCAGCACTTGAGCTCTGCTGCTGCTGCTCTGCTGCAATGTGAATGACAAAGTGGATCACAAGGTGCTGCTTCTGCACCTAGTTGTTGGTCCCTGAAAGCAGCAGCCTCTATTCTACTGCATAGCACTTTGTAAGCCTCTAGAATGTCACCAAGATTGCTGTCAGCCAGATTTGTGGGGACTTTTAAGTTGAAAGCAATTTTGTTTTATTGGGGGGTAAAATAATAAAAAGCTTTCCCTTGTGAAGCTTTTCAACATGCATTCAGGAAAATTAGTTTGGAAACTTCTTTGCTCGTTATTGGAATGGAAAAATAGTTTTAAAGTGCTCAGCATTTCATTAATCTGGAGAATGTTTTGTTTTCATGTCATTCTGACTGCTTTCACAAAAACAATACAGGCTTGATGAACAGGATTTTTAGAGATACTGTCTACGTACAGTCTCCTGTGGCTTTAAATGGAAATCTGGCTCTTTGGTAAAGTCGATGCTGTGGATACTGCATCCTGCTTCAGAGACTAATACTTCTGTGGGAAAGGGGGGGAAAGAGACTGGGATCTTACTGTTTGTTAGAGAAAACATCTAGGCTCTTCACAATATTTGTACACACACACAAGCACACACACAATATGCCTAGTGAAAAAAACTGACACAAAAGCTAACAATATATTCCTTCTTTTAATAAGTGCAGAATAGTGGAGAGCTGCAACAAAAATAATATTCATTAGATTGCTGACATTGCACGTCTACAGGTCTAAAAACCAGCTTGGTGCCAGGCTTATATTAATTACATGATTGCCATGCCCGCCAGTATCCTGTCTTAGTTTCCCTGTTCTCCCCCGAGTCTTGGTTTGGTTTAGGGTTTTTTTGCAACTTTTAACATTCAAAGTGCAAGTGTTTCACTTGAAAAAATCAGTCCTCTGAAACCAAAATAAATATTTCAGACAAAAAAACTCCAAAACTATTGCATTCTTTCTGACTGCATGTATTTCAGGCCTTTGCTGCATGTACCAGGTCTTGGGTGACTGATGCCTCATTGACAAAAATTATTGCAGGATTGAAAATAATAACAGTGCATTGAGACACTGTCCTAGGTCCTCCTCCACTCACTGTGGAGTGATTCTTTCCACTACTCACCATGGCTTTTCCTATCAGGTTTGTCAGTAGATGATGCTTCGTGTTATACTGTTCAAGATGCGAGCTGGTATTCACAAACTCTGGCCCAGCTGGCAAACACTGCAGACACCTTCCTTGGGGCCACACAAATTTCAGTAACAGTAGCCTTTTTGTCTCACTTGGAGTTCCTCACACTTGTACCCCACAAAACCCTGCTCCTAAAACCTGAAACGTGAGGATATGCCACATAGTAGCCGGAGGTGCAGCAAGCAGTGGCACATTTCCATGTGTGCTGCACTCACTCCTCCCAAGTGCAGGGTTTCTTAAAGTCTCATGGAGGTATTTGAGAAATGCCATTCTACTGCATTGTTAAATCAGATTCTGCTTTGGGAAGACTAATAATTCTCCTCTGCAGTTCACAGCCATTGAAGCTACAACAACTCCTCCTTAAACCCTGTGTAAGTTTGCCTGACAAAACTTCTGAAACCTGACAGCTCAGGAGAATACGTGTAATTTTTATAATTTTTCTGTCATTTCCAACTAAAGTGATTGTCCTAATCATATCAGCAAAATGTCTCTGCAGAACCTAGATGATCATCTCATTTGATTCTACTTTAACCAGTCTCTAAATGAATACTTGTTCCTTGCAGGGGTTCATTAAGTTCAAAATGAACCCATCATTTTCCAGACAGAAGAAAATATTGTTCTGATGATAATGTACTTCATCTTTCTACCTCTTGTCTATAGATCTGTAATGCAAATTTGTTAATTCTCTCACATTGCCAATTCTCTGATTGGATTAGTTACAATTCTGGATCTGATATTTGTGGTAGATACAGATCACATGGTGGTAAATGCACATGCAAATGTAGGCAGTATTTGAAATTAATAATACATGGGAACATCTAGAAAAAGACTTTTGTATTCCTCAGAAACCACTCTTGATGGGGTTTTTTGTTTTCAGTCTTCCACATGTTTCTGAGGCAGCTGAATGAACTTTTACTCCTGAAAAGAGAATGACTAGAAAAGCACCATCAAATCCAGAGGTGTGGCACCAGCCATGATAAACATCCAGCCAAGAGAGAGCCTGATTAGTGACAAGAATGCTGGTCTGAAGGCTGGGAGCACATTGAAGACCAAACCCATCATTAAACAGCTAGAGAGATGCACAAGGCCTTTTTCACTTAATTTCTTTTTGGAAGCCCTGGATGGGGATTACTTACTTGGTGAATAGATCTTTTCACTTCCAGTGAAGTGAAAGGTGATGATGCTCTGGTGTGCTTCTGGAAAATCATTTACTTGTAGATGCATAGAACCATGGAGATGTGTGATGAGCTCATGAATGAGAATGATTTTGCAGATTATGGTCCTGCTCCATTGAATACCATGGGAAGGTTATGGATAGCTGATCTTCAAACAGCAGAGACTGGCTGTTCAAGTAAGACCAAATAAATCTGAAACAGTGATTGCTACTTTTGCTAGATTTAATTCTGAAATCCCACAAATTACTTTGTAGAAGCTTGCATTCTTCATCTTGATTTTTTTTCCTACTATCCCTTATTGCTAAAATCAAAGTTACTTTCACTTCATTCATCCTAGTACAGCAATAGCAAAATGAAGATGGTATGGTGCTCAGAAACACCACCTGGGAAAATGTTCCAATGTATTTTCTATGCATTTAGTGACTGCTGATTAAAACTTTTGTGAGTCTGATTCTTATTGACTACAAAGATCACTAACACCAAACTTGAATTGTTACTTGTCTCGGTTCAATGTATTGTTAAGACAGCTTGTGCTAAAACAGCAAAACCGGGTTTTGCAAATAATCCAAATATTCAAACAAAAATATTATGTCATTTATTTTGATTCTAACTAACAAATGTCATCAGAATAATTTCCTGGAAAATAAAATAATTGCAGCATTTTCAACATTCCCATGATTCAAAAGAAGGCAGGCATTAGAAAATTAGCATACTACAATTTTAAAATACAAATTTAATAGAGGTTTAAATACAGATGTTGTCTAGAGAGTTAGCTGTTAAATTAACAACAAATTATTTATGAATTAAATTAATACTGAATTGCTTCATATTAATATCATAAAGACCTTATGGGCAGTAAAACAAAAGGGAAAGATGATTAACCATACATGTGTTTCTTAGGGGTGATGGCTGGCAGCTGTGCATTTGTGCCACAAGGCAAAAGCAGACCATCTCAGACAGAGCTTGTGTTCCTCTGAGCTTGCAGCATGGCTGAGAGTAGGGCTTGAACAGCAGGGCTTTTTTTCTTGAAAAGTCTTTTTCCATTAAGAACCACTCCACCTGCTCGTCTCAGCAGTTCACCCAGGTTGGAAGGTTGTCCAGCTCACCTCTGGGCCCAAGCCCTGGTGCTTGTGCCCCTGGCGGAAGTTGTGAGATGTGATGTGTGCGCTGAGCTGTGCCGACATCCGCGTGGTTAGTAGGTGAAACATAAACAGTTGACCTGGTGTCAGACACAGACTGAGCAGCAGAGGGCAAAGGGGTTAATTATCTGGTGGCTGTCATTTTCCAAAACACCGTGGGTCAGCGTGTGCTAGGGGTCCCTAGGGATTCACAGCTGAAACAAGCAGAAAAATAAGCAGATTTTTAAAACCAGCAATTCCCAGCACAATACTACTATTTTAGCAGTATTTACCTTGCAGGCGGAAGAGTTTGTAGGGCGGGCTAAGATGTGGCTGGATGGTTGCCCTGGCCTCTTGATCTTAGCCCATAAGTACCCAAAGGAGCACGTCCGGAGCTGTGCACAGCCCAGCAACCACAAACTGAATCATGACTTCTGGACTCCTGTTGTACCAGTCTACATATCTTTATGCGCCCTCAAGGCTCAATTTTCCTCCTCTGCACTGTGGCAGGGTTGCTTGTCTAATTACTGTGGAAAGGGAAATTAGGAACCATCCTGCTTCAAAACAACACTTTCTTTGTTTCCATTCCATCTAGCATTAGCTTAACCTATCTCTGCAGGGAGTCATAATACTTTCCTAACCACAACACTTACTTTAAGTACCTTGCAGTGCTGGTTTAACACCTCAGATGCTCTGCATGCAGTTTGAGATTTCTGTAATGACATGTGCTCCAGTTCTGAGTTATTTGCTAATTGGCAAGTAGAAATGATTTTGCAATTATATCCTGTTTGCTATTATGTGCTGTCAGAGATAAAAGAGTAAATGATGTTTAATACATTTTATAGTGTATTGTAGCCTCTGTCTCCATTGACTCTCCTCAGACTGTATCCTGAGGCTCAGTCTCTGCACATTATGACTTATTTCACAGCAGTACTGTGGGAATCTGCTTCAGGCAATCACAGGACTACCATCCTGCCAGAGCAAATCGTCACTGGAATTGGGGGTGACTTGTGGAGGTCAGCAATATTTCAGTTGGATCAGCATTTGACTAGAAGTAAACTTCGCAAAGTTACTGTAAATGTACCTGTGTAAGTGTAGAAGTTGTAAACTGTGACGTTTGAATGTGAACTACAGAGAAAACAGTGGATTTTTTACCAGAATACCTGTGTTATGTGAAAATAGTCATAAAATACCAGTAACTGCAAACAGAAGCAATTTCTGACAATGTAAGAAGTGAGTCTTTCTGAACCACACAGACTTGTGTGTTTTTCTGGGAGAACACAAAGAAAACTGAAGAGGCTTGGAAAAGAATTCAATGTCACTAATATTGTCAGTCCCAATAATAGTACAATGAAAATGGAAAGGTTGCCATTTGTGAGGAAACGGGTTTAGAGCTGGCAAGCTCTACCACACCATCCCATGTCTTGCAGGTCAGGCAGGAGACCTGGCAATATATAATCCGATATCTTTCTGCACCTGAGCATGGGAACAACGGCAGAACAGGAACGCTCCCAGTGGTGTTTGCACACTGGACTGGACTGTTGTGGAGCAACCAAGTGGGACTTGTGAAGGCCTTGTAATAAATGAATGCCAGACTCAGGGGAGAGCTGGCCTTTGTGGTGCATGCTGCAGCCATCTGTTTTACTTGGGTACAGATGCTGACTTTTCTTTTTCTAGGTAGAAAAGTGGTTTGGTGTTTTTGTTTCTTTTTTTTTTTTTTGGACACCTTGACTGTATTAAGCACTAGAAATTCACATTGAAAGAGATGAGAGCTAACCAAGAAGTTCACGCACCACTCTGCAGAGATGCCTGTTTCCTAATCATTTTGATCCTGTGGTTAGCCATAGGTTCCTCTAAGGCCAGAAATGCATGATTTTAAGTCCAACATATCTGGGAAGGCTATAATGAAACAGGTTAAACTTGCAATAAGAGAAATGAACAAAAGTTGAATACATGCTCTAGCTGTAAATTTGAACGATTTGGCAGAGAACTATTTAGCCTCAGGTAGAGATTTCCAGGATGTTATTTTTATTTTAATTACGCTTCAAAGAACAAACTGGGGTTTTTTTAGATTTGAAGGACATGGTAAATGTGGAAATGTAATGAATCAAAGGTATCACTTCTTTTTCCAAAGCAAAAAATCAAAGATTTGTATTGAAATTAGTTGTCACACAAATTAAGTAGTACTGTAATTAGAATGTGTTGTATAATGTAAATACACTAGAAATCTGTGCATACTGCTATTTCATTGTCTATTTTCATGGGCTATATGTGTTGGTGTAGGGTTTTTTTTGTTTGCTTTGCTGTCTTCTTTGAGCAAACCATCTGCAGCTTGTCTTACCTTTCATCGGCAGTTTGAACTGGACTATAAAAATCCCATAGTTGGCAGTAGTCTATGCATAAATATTCAGTGTGGTACACTGATTATATTTATAGTAATGTGAAAATATAGCCTCGTGAATCTTCAAAGTAGAAGCTGTGTGTTGTTCTTCTAATAAGTTTTGCGTAATCTTTTATTTTCTTCAACTTGTATGTATGCTCTCTATACACTGCCCGAATACCATATGCCTTTTTGAAAATCTTAATTTTGCAGATCTAGTGAATTCCTGTGGGCACCTGTGTTTGAAATACTATTTATTCTAAACAGAGACCATCATGTTTAACTTAAAACATGGCACATGTAACTCCGAACAGCTTCTTTTAAGAGCTAAAGGCAACAGATTTTTTTTTCCCCAATTACTAATTTTAAGCCAACATATGATTTGGATGCATGTGCTGACATAATTTTGTTTGTAGGTTGTATGCACAATTACGCTCTTAATAAAGAATGGCCTCAAGTGCTATGTCTTCACTCTGAAAGGTGTGTACATAAAGATCCTGCCTGTGCTAGGAAGATACACACAACTTCCTGTTTTCCAATATCCTCATAAACAGTGGGATAAATTGCTTTCCCAGAGATAGGAATCAAGTGAATCCAAAGGTTTCTTATGAGAGGCAGCACAGACCCTGGAAAATAAAAATTCTTTTTTTATGAGTGAGTCAGTCTATAAAGGTCATTGCCCCTCGAGGAGGGTGAGTGAACCACTTAACAATGTGTTGTCATTGATAGTTACCTTATTGTCTTATTTTATATCATGAAATGAGGCTTACCAAGGTTGGAAATGCACTCCCTTCCCTCATGATTCTCACTCAAAGAATACTGAATTGAAATTTCAGGGGTTTTTGGGCAAATCCACTACCAGAACCTGGGCAAGAGAAAAGTTATGTTCAAGATCCATTAATGTGCCCTCAAAGATAATAATACCACTGAAAAAAAGAGACCTAAATAAAGTCAAATACTGTTTTTTTTCCTGATGAGATCTTTAAACAGTATCTTGAATGAATAGGCTTAAGGAGCCTTTCTTTTACAATGTGCCTCTAGAAACAGAAGGTGCCTCTTGAGAGATTTGTGTAGTTAAAAAAATTATTCTTCCTACTAATGCATCATGCTTGGAATAACAGTCAGGAGAGACTGAGTGACCAGTCCTATAGTTGCTACACTTGCTATGTATGTGTGAGGTCTGCAGGTGTCTGTAGAGAAGACAACCCTGGAGTAAACGACACCAACACGTCCAGCCTGCCTCGTGTGGGCGTGTGCTTTGGGGAGATACCAGCTGTCTCTTGTGTAGGTTTGCATCCTCCTGTAGTCCTAGTCCATGTCAGCCCTTGTCCTCTCTTCAGCTGGGGCCTTGCACTGCCAAGCTGTGCCATACAAGGGGATGAGGATTTGCATGAGTATTTTGAGTTCATGACTTTAGTCCTTCCTGGCTCCCAAAATTAGCTGTGTACCTCAGCTGTGCCTTGAATCCACAAGGAAAATTAAACCTGCACTGATTCTTCATTTCTGCTGCCTGCAAGGTGTGACCTAAGTGAAACCTGGCCAGGGACACTAGCACAGAGTCAGGCTCCCACAGCCAGAAGAGGAACTTTTAGTGCTCCATGGGATAAACACAGCCTTAAACAGTTTAGATGTCAAAATCCCAAAATGTACTTGGGGAAACTCTCCAACAGCTACCTGCACCCTTTTACTCTGACAATACTAATAAGAGCTCTAGGATTTGACTTCAGGGTAATGATTACATAGCAGTTCATTTTTAAAAAATATTAAAAAGCCCTGCTGAAGTAAAGCTAACAGCTTCATGGCTGCACTTGAGTGCGTTCATTATGAGAAACCAATTTTACCCTGGGCCAGAAAGACACTGAGCAGACCGATATGGGAGTTGTCATGATGAGGCTTTCTGAGCTCTGTGGCAAAGCTGGAAAAGTGGAGAATTATTGCAGCAACTTCAATTATTTTGCTTGTAATGCTGTAATTATTATTCATGCAATGAGTAAAAGCTTGTGCCAGAAGAGCTGTTAAGTGTGAGGTGTGATGAGGGGTGAGCAGTGGCAGGAGTGTCAGTGATTCCCATGTGCACATTTCGTGGGCAGCTGCTGGGGCAGCTCCTCCTGTGCCCGGGCTCCTGCCACAAAGGGCTCTGTGGATTGTCCTTCTTGTGGTTGTGCTCCCACCTGGCAAGACTCTTCCAGTCCCCGGTGTGTCCCCCCAGTGTGGGCATAGCGTAAGGGAAAGCACAGAAGCAGCTTTCCCAGGCTGAGCAAATGGAAAGCCAGCAGTAAAACAGGTCCTCTGGGACCTCTGAACAACAGGCAGGAGGCTGGGTAGTGCTGAAATACAGATTTTGGGAGAAAGCTTTCTAAACTCGAACACTTCACTGATGGTTCCACAGAGTACAGGTCTTTTATGTTTTACTTGCCTACTGGAGGTAAATTTATTGGAAGTGTCACAGTGTGAACGTAGGTGTGCAACAACAACAGTGAAGGAAAAGCTGCAGGGCAAATAATTCAGGACAACTTTCCTACTCTGGTATGAACCAAACTGGTTTTGTCCTTGTCATCTTTCTGATTTTTATTATTCATCAAGCTGGGGGCCATGTTCTGCTCTGAGCTGTAGCAGAAAAAAAAAATTACCAAAGCAAGTGTGGGCTAAACTGAAGAGAGATTATTTGCTCTGGATTCTTCATGCTGTGGTTAGGGTCAAGGTTCAGGTGTAATTCAGCAGGAACTGGCTTTTTTATTTTGTTATCCAAGATACTTAGTCCCCCAGGCAAAGCACTCTTTCAGCTGAACTGCCGCACATTGACTGTACGGGGAGGAGGGGTGTGGGCACAGCTTCAGCGCAATAATCCTAGGACACTTCAGGATTATCCTCCGAGTCACAGCCCTGGTCAGGTCCTTATATCACTGATTTCCATCCTAATTGTACTACAGCTTCTGATAAGTTCTCCAAATCCAGTTCTTTTCCAGGGAGCTTGGCCCAGGGTCTTTGGACCCTGAGCTAGAAGCTCTTTAAGTGACATCAGCCGTGCAGATGTCTTTAGCTGGGCACCACGAGAGACAATCTCCCCAGCTAACAGGGCTCTCCTGCCCCTAACAGCACATAAGGCATAGCCCAGGTCCAACTGCTCTGCCCCAGGGGAGCCCTCTGCTCTCTGCCTCCAGGATCCCTCCCAAAACCTTTTTTCTTTCCAGGCTGTCTGGTAAGTTATAGAGACAATTTTAGAATTCACCATTACAGTTTTAGGATTACTCTTATAGTCTATCAATGACTGAAAACCTGAAATTTTAGTGGCAATGAATGTCTGTTGCAGACTTCCACTGGTGAAGTATTAAGTATAGAATGGATGAGGTCTTATAAAGCATCTCAGGATGTTCAATGGACACTTTTCCTCTGAAACACCCTCTCACACAGTATATCAAACTCCCTGGGCCTTTAGGGGAATGAATGAGACTTTATTACACTTTTCTCTCTGTGTAAATCTGTAGCAGATTTCATCATCTATAATTTAGAATATTCTTATCATCGTTAAAAACATGTCTGAATATGGCATGATTTATTTACAGCTTTCAGTGTGGGATTGTACTTGAAGGATGGAAAATTCCTTATGTTACTCTCATAAATTAAGTGGTGCTCAGTTTCTATTCCTTTTTCAACTGCTGACCATCTCCAGGGCAAAGGGCAGGAGGTGTGAGAGAGAAGCCTGTCAGAATCAGTTCAGGAGCATCATGTCTCCAGGTGTGCCAGAGCCCCTTATTGCCCTGGGATGAAACATCTTGTTGCTGTACCCAGCTGTGCTACACTTTGCACAATTTGTGGGTGAGTGCATTAACTTCCCCTCTTACCTGGAAAGAGGAGTATGAAGTCAAATGACACATGCTAGATGATAAGCTACAGCAGAGCTGGTCCAAAGGGACTGCTGTTTCTAAAAGTATCTTGGGGTGCTTAAGGTATTGGGCATCGCTTGTAGTGTCACCACTTCACGTGTACCATATTCAGGCTGTATGTATCATGTATTTAGTCTGCTTGAAGTAATACATTAGTACATTCAACCATTTGCACCAGTGAGGGAGGCAAAATTTAAAAACCTGTGTGTGAGACATTTGTTGGGAGTTGCAGGGAGGTAGTTTATAATAGTTGGGTTATCTTCGAAGACAAACTGTATTTGTCTAGCTAGGAGAAAAATACCGTAGCTAGCTAGGAAAGAAAACATCACTAAGAAAATTAAGAAAATAGCAGTTCTTAAGTCAACCTGACATTTGTTCTTCACTTGAGAAAAATATCTGAAAGAGATTTGGCCTTTAGAGCTGTAAGAAAATGGGCTATTGGAGTAGAGTGCAGATGAGCTTGTTATCTGCCATTCTGGTTAATGATACACAACTGCTAATGCCACATGCACAAGATAACAAAAGAGCCATCTTAGCCAAGTAAAGAGACATTAAATTGGTCCATTCTACACTCCTACTCATTACACTGCTAAATATTTAACAGTTTGGTTGGGTGTCATAAAAGGGGAGAACATTAGTGTGAGGACTCATAATTATAGTTTTGAGCTGATCTTTAGTGTTCTGCAGTTCCAGCACCAAGAACTTAGATCATTAAAAATCTAAATGGGTTATTACTAAAATTTCAGTGTGTTTTGTTGATATTACGAAATAAACAAATTCAAAGCAGGCTGGAAATTTTTATTATTTCTGTTTAGATCCACTATTAGTACTGCCAAATCCTACAAACAGCTATATTGACAATCACTTCAGTGCTTGTGCTGCCACACCTGCTCTTTAAATCTTCTCCTAACTAATCAAGGTAAGGCACATGTACCTTTCCTTTCCCTGGAAGTTCACTGAAAGCCAGCATGAAGCCTTGCAATGGATAATTCTTGCTTGCAGGATATAATTTTCTGACATTTGGTTAGAAAGGAGAGGAAAAGCACAGTTTGCTCGAGCTCCAGAAAACTGTCCAGGCAACACGGATTTATTCACCTTTAAAGAATCTTCTCTCGGAAGGACACAGGCAGTGGAGGTTGATGCCCTTCAGTGTCCCCCATTTACACGCTGATGAACATGAAGTATCTCCTGCAGTACCAAGGTACCAGGAAAACAGTGTGGTGACCTAATCCCTGCAGCACAGTCAGAGCAGGTACATGTTGGTCTTGTACTGGTGACCAGGAAAAGCAGTAAATTTCTTAGCAGTGAGAGGGAGGGGGACTTACTGTGCAACTTCATCTGCCTCTGTTTTCTTATGCAGAAAACAGTTGCTGGCTTTGGAGTCCATTAGTTATTTAACAACAAATCTACTCCTTTAATTAGAATGCGTCATCTCTCGCTGTGTTTAATTTCTACTGCCAGCATTCCATGTACCTCTGTTATTCAGGTCCATTTCTTAAAATTTATTTTCTGCAGTCCAGAGCATTGTCTGATATAGCTGGCATCCCATCAGTTGGTGTCCTTGAAAATGATCTGGTGTGAAAGTGCAAGATTACTTGGCAGTATTAAAAAAACCCCGCTTTGGCTCTGACACTGGACTACATTTGAATCTGGTATAGAGATGGAAAAACAAATATTGGGGTATCCACATGCATAAATCCATGCATAAATTTAGACCAATGGCTCAAGTTTTTTCTTGCTATAATCTTTTTCTTTTCACTAATAATGCAGCCTCCTTGAAGTCAGAGTTTTTCACACTCTGCTGTTCTAAACATTCTTGCCTAAAAACTATTTTCTTTCTTTTCTTAACATTTATCAGTTATTTCAACAGTAAAGATGAAGAAATTGCTGAAGTTTTCCTACATCCACCTGACTGGACGGGGTGATTGGAGGGAGCAGCAAGGAAACCTTAATTCAAGGTCAGAAGTTTTGCAAAAAAACCAAGAATATTTTTTTTCTCATGTTCCTCCTTCCTGAAAGTGTTTCACATTTCTTAAAATTAATTTGCTTTTTAGGAAAAAAAAAGTCGAAGAGTTTTTTTATTCCTAATGTATGAGGAATAAAAAAATTCATCAGACACATTATTTTTAAAAGCTCACTGACTTCCTTAGGAGTATCTTGAGAATGTGAAAGAAAAGAACTGTTCTGTAATAGGTGTGTGTGGTGATTCTCTGGATTGAAATGAAGAGCTCACATCTCTTTAACAGTAATGAATGCATATTGCTGCAACCCCAATTTCCAACCATTTTTCCCCACAGGTATTACATATCTGAAAATACAACTGAAGTTTAAAAGCTCATTTTAAACTCCTACATCACAAGCCTACTGCTTTTTAAATGGCTGGAACACAGCATGATGTTCGAGTTCCTTGGGTTTGGACTGTAATCATCCCACTGTCTCCTTGACAACGCGAGGAACATCAAGCAATTCAGAAAAGGAGAGCCACAGTGGCAAAGGTTGCAGCTCTTATGAAAGGCATTTCAAAGACTTAGATCTGCCCAGAGAAGAGATGCCAACTAATGCTTGACTCTCAGAATCAGCTGAGCTCAGGGGCATTATTTTTTAACTTTTTTTTCATGGGATGGAGATGATGTACAAGTAACCTGATCACCCCATCTGTCTGAGTAGCAAAAGAAGAAAGGCATGCTTTTACGTTGTTACTGCAAGATTAAGAAATACTTATGAGTAATTAGGGATAGTGAGAAAGTAATAGATTTTTTAGAGGCTTTAACATAGTTTTTCATGCTTCCTGAGTACACTTATTTCTAAGACTGTTCTTTTTCTAAACAAAGTTTGTCCTCAGATGGTGAAAATCTTTATGTAACCGCCCATTGGGGAGGTTAGATTGAATATTAGGGAAAATTCCTTCACTGAAAGGGTTTCCGAGCACTGGAACAGGCTACCCAGGGAAGTGGTGGAGTCACCATCCCTGGAGGTATTTAAAAGCCGTGTAGCTGTGGCACTTAGCGACATGGTTTAGTGCTGGGCTAACAGTTGGACTCAGTCTTAAAGATCTTTTCCTTAATGGTTCTGTGTATTGTAACTCAGGATGAATCAGGACTGGTAAACTGGAAGAGATACAGAGGCTGCAAAAATCTCTTAAATATTTTGCCTACCATGAAACCGAAATGTTTTGCAAGTACAGAAGGCTGCAGCTGTAGATAGATCAAAAATCATACATAGCTGGAGACATACCAAAGAATCCCAAAGGGAAGACTTATATGTTTGGGGCTGCAGAAAGGGATACTGCCAAAATAGGGGGGAAGGCAGGAACAAATAAAAATCAAAGTAAAGAACCTTTATTTTCAAACAATAAATGCATCATAAAGCAGTATTCTTAGTTTTGGGCACTCTACCTGTTGAACAGGCATAATAACATACATATTACAGCTGCTTTATGACTGTTACCAACACACAGATTTTTAAAAAGGAGGAAAGAATGAGTCACCCACAGTATGTGGAATTAAGCCTATATGAGCATTAAGACTAAGTGTCCTTCAGCTAGGAAAGGCTCTGAGTCTGTCTAACAGAAATGCATTTATGATTTTTCAGACCTTTAGTCTGGAAATGTGCAGTGTGATTTGAATCAATTCAAAATGTCTGGAGTGTGGTAATTTTTGTGAAAGATGATATCCCAACTCCCACTTCTGAATCAAACTTTGAACAGACAGAAAAATTAGCACTTCCATCCCAAAACGGGCCAGAAAATTAGGACAGAAAGTCATGAAATCATGCCATCCGAAAGGGGAAAATTGCAAATGTTGGTGATCAGTCGTTCTGCAGAGGTAACCAGGGCATCTTTTACAGGGAGTTTCTCATCAGTGCTTCCTGCCCTTCAAACCTTCTTGGATACAGCAAAAAGAGGGGTCTGCTCCTCTTTCCCGTGTAGGAGCCTCCTGAATGTGAACAGAGGCTTGTCCCAGTGGAAGGAAGGAGTTTTTCATCCCTTGTTTCTTTTTTGCCTGCCTGTTTGTGATGGCTAAGTAATGTAGAGTGTGTGTGGTGGTTTGTGGTCTTCTCTTTTTGTTGGCTAGGGGAAGGGTATATGCATCCATGTTTTGAAACCAAGACAAAGCATTCAAACTTTACTGGCTGTCCTTGCTGGCCGTCCTTGCTGGCCTTTGAGGAATAATTTCCAGCTCTGTTTTCTGGTTTTGAGTAAAGTAGGTAACACATACTCTGTTTTACCTTCCTTCTTGGGGGACACCAGGAGTAGTTAATCTCTCTAAGTATCTGTTCCTGTAGAAGTACTATCCTGCACGAATATTTATGTCCAGGGCACTGGAAAATGCACACAAAATTTCAGAAAAACATAGTCCAGGAAAGGAAGCAGGGCATGGCATTGTGTTCTTCAATGATAACAGAAGTTGTCTGGGCGATTAGACTGGGGAATATTTCCATGTAGCTTCTATGGGATTTCACTTTCATCGGTGAAAAATAATACTTTTCATTTGAGCTTCACGAGTTTGGATTATCATGTGGCATCATTCTGCACATGGTGATGACTGCATAATGAAAAGCTGATTTCATAATGCAGGGCAGTTCGCCCCGTAGCTGCCCTTGCTCTCACATATCTGCCCAGGACTTTGTTCAGCTTGGAATGATATGCTGCAAATTCCAGTTTGGGATGTCAGAGCTGGTGCTGGCCACTAAGGAAAGACAATGCTGGTGCTTCATTGCCTTGCTGCATCAGCTCCAAAATTTCTACTGCTATTTGGGAGGGACATGGAGAAAAACTCTATATGCAGCACAGAATACTGTATATGCATTATTCTGTGTACAAAATTCTACAAAACATCTATTCTACAAAAAAAAAAAAAAAAGAGAGTACAAAAATTCTATATGCAGCATAAAATATTGTATATAAATATAGAGAAAAACTCTACATAGGATATTGTATATAGTGCACAGCTCTAAGCCACCAGGCAGTGAGATTATCTGGAACTAAACTTCAGCTAGTGTAAATTCGTGTAAGTCCCCTGATACCTGTCCTTAGCAGAATTGTGTAGTTCATGCCAACAGGGCACCTGAAATTTTTTTTCCTTTTAATACTTTTGAAAATCAGAAGCTGTCTCTAGATTCAGAGCATTCCTCACAAGGAACTAACATCAGGAGTTGTCAGGTCATGTATGTCTAGCAAAATGTCTAGTGAAATGTTAGCTCTCCAACCCTGACATACACTGCAGCTGTAGCTTCAGAATAAGAATTTCCAGAACAGAATATGTTAACAATTGGCTCAGTCTCAGTTTAAAGTTAGTGTAGCTCCATTAGTTCTCTGCTTCACCTGTGAAAAACCAGAGTAACAGAGCAGCAGATGCTCTTTCACAAGGGACTGATAAACCACTGTATGTATTCTATACCTGCCATTCAAGTGGAAATCATATTTCCATTTAAAAGTCTATTATTTTATTATAGTGCAATAAATGTGTTTTCATTAGTTGTGATCCCTGGTCTCTGCCTTTCACTTCTAGTGTGTTTTCTTTGGTGACATTTTTTCTTGTCAGGGAAAGGTCGTGACATTTCAAGGTGTTCACTTCCTGAAGCGTGACTCCTTGGAGTAATGAGATTCAGCTGATCTGTCACTAAAAATCTGCCACAGTGAAAACGAGCCCAGCAAAAGCAGAGCTCAGAAGCATCAACGCGTGGTCACTCCTGATGGAGCTGATGGCTGCCTGTGTCCTCTGTGTTATTACAAGATTGCCCAGAAAGGACAAAACCCCCAGGATTATGTGTCACTGAGTGCTGTTGTTATTTGAACCTCTGTTTTCAATATCCCATTAATTTGCATAAGTGAGTCAAGCTCAGGCAAACTTTGTTTTGTTTAAACCTTAAATGATGCTAACGTTAAATGTCAAAAATTGTTGCAATGCAATTTTTGTTCCTTAAGGAGTGTAAATAGATTTCAGACTGCGTATGTTAGTTTGACGTTTCCCAACTGAAATTCTTAGGCCTTTTTATTGTGGTTGTTACTCAGGAGAGCAACACAGAGGACTTTAATCTCAAAGGAGAAAAACTCTATATGCAGCATAGAATACTGTATATGCATTATTCTGTGTACAAAATTCTACAAAACATCTATTCTACAAAAAAAAAAAGAGTACAAAAATTCTATATGCAGCATAAAATATTGTATATAAATATAGAGAAAAACTCTACATAGGATATTGTATATAGTGCACAGCCCTAAGCCACCAGGCAGTAAGATTATCTGGAACTAAACTTCAGCTAGTGTAAATTCATGTCCCTTTAATGCTGGCATCTCCAGAACGTAAATCAAAAGCAGATTTGATCCTGACTGAAAACGTTGGTTGTTTTCTGCCCCCATTTTCTTACTGCAGAAAAGTTCCATACAGTTTTCGTTGTGATTTAACAGTGCTTTGTATTCTCTTTTCACCTGGGAAGGACTACCTTACCTTTTTCTACAAAAACTTGCTCAGCCCAGGGTGAGTCTGAAAACAACCTTTCCATGTCCCCTTTGTGCCAATGCATGCAGAAATGATAAACTATCTTCTGGAGAGAGAAGTGTGCTCTAGTCCTTTTAAACCCTACACCACCTCCTTTCTAGTCATATTTGTTAAATATTCCTTTCTGATAATTTCATTACATCTCCTCAAGAAAAGACACAATTTGACCTGGTATATATTTTTGCCTACTATGTAGTATTATGTGTTGCAGCCTTCTTCCATTTTAGGGGCTGTGCTTTAGGCTGATAACTATTTTTTTTCAGAAGTTGCTGTCAGTTTTCAGCTCATTTGAAAAAAAAAATCTGTATTTTTAAGCACAAACTTCTTGAATTGATTTATAATTTTTATTGGAGCTCCCAGCTTCATAGTTTTATTGTTGTTCCGTTATCCTTGATTTCTGTAGCCTTCGTTGTTCATATTCACCAACAGAAACAAATAATTGCTTTTTAAAAATCTCATGTCATCCATAAAACTGGAGGTTTTTCATAGATTATGTGTATATTTGAGGAGTTCTTTTGTCTGGGAAGACAGCAATATGAAATCAGAATTAAAAGAATTTAGGAAGGAAAATCTCATTACAGTAGACTGATTTTTCCCTGAAGAATATGACAGTGTCATGCTCCTAAAACTAGTTTGTCCTAAATTTCTAAGTGTATATATAAAAACCCCAAAACCAAAACCATGTCTTTTTCCCAGAATTAACCTATATTTAACCTATTACAATATGTTAAAATATTAAGTTACTGCCCTTTTTATAGCCCTTGCGGGCTCACTTCCATGATAAGAATAAGCAGAAATGATTCTACTCACTCCAGGGCTGTCATTTGAGATGGAGAATGCAAGAGTGGTGCAGACAGTTGGGTTTTATTTGCTGTTGTGGGGAGAGCTGCCACTCATAGCAGTAGTAATAACCTGTATCATTCCTCATTTGCAAATGTTTCTTCCTGCTAAGTAGCATTTTTATAAGGAAAGTCACCTTCCGTTTTTCCTGGAAGTAATTGTGTAACCCATCCTGTACTATGAGCAGCCAGATTCATAATGAGAGGATTTTCAACAAAACCTGGAAGGAGTGGGCAAGGATGCTGAGCTGATCATCAGTGATATATGTGATGAATCTCCACAGAAAACAATTCCATTTTTCGGATAATAAAGAATGTGGTGTGTATGAAAGGTTTTAGTAATTCCTAAGTTGCAGTTTATTATTGTAAAGCCATTGAAAAGTTCATGTGTCTGATCATGGTGTCTCAGATTGGACAGGTAAGACGCCTCACAAAACCCTCCTTGTGATACTTAATTTTCAAGACACTGCCATATGGCCTGATGACTGCAGTGCAGTGGATCTCAAGAGAAGTGAATAGAAGAATTTGCTTTCCAAAATCCAACTTCGCACAGAAAACTGTATTAGCTGTTAAACTTCAGAGTTGAAACAAGAAGATCATGGACTCCAAGAAACCAGAAACTGTGAAAAGAGAAATTTCTTGAGTTTGGAGGGCAAAGAATTTACTGATGGGTCTCGGCCTACTTCTGCATTCAGTGGTCAGTAGAACAAAAAAACCACTGTTGCAGGCTCTGTACAGAAATAACATCCTGTACGTAAGGTAAGGTGCCCTGCTGATTAACCCACAGTAAGAGCAGCTTTGTGGTGCTGGGATAAGAATGAAGGGATTGGTAGAGTTGGGGTTTTGTTTGCAATTATTTTGACATAACAAAATCTATGAATTATTTTTCAGTTTTCTGCTGTCTTAATAAATATGATTTATAAGTAAATCTGACATGAGCCAAGTGCTCTGGTCTTAGGAAGACAGTGAGCAGATAAACATGCCAAACAGCAGACCACTGGGATCCCATTGCTTAGCACTTTGGGCAGAGAATCTTGGAAGGATTCAGACTGGAAGACACTGGAAGACACTGGAAGAGGATTTTAGTCCATTCCTCCAAATTATTTCTTTATGGTCTTTTCCTTCAGACTTTCAAGCAAGTGCTTACATGTTGCACCCATGCAAAGACATTTCCTGCAGTTTGCATTAGTTGTACCTCACTAGAAAGCTGGGAGGAAATTTTGGTGAAATACTAGAGTTTAGACAGTGTACCAAATTCAGCCCTGGATTATATTTTTTTTTCAGAAATTAATGACAATTCAAAACTTTTGGCAAAATCTGAACTTCATAAGCCACATTTTCAGGATTCCCTCCTGCTGGATTTATGTGCATATTGTGAAAAAATTACACTAAACCATTGTGAGGGCACAATATGAGTTTGTCTCTCATTATAAGATAAATGATCCCATTGTAAAACCAACTCATCTCACAGGGGTGTGGAAGAGAAAATGACATTTTCTAAGTGTTATTACTCATCTACCTTCACTCCTTCATTTTCTTGCTTAAGGTCTTTTCACTTAATAAAACCTGTAGATTCTGCAAACAACATTGATGAGAGAAAAGTGAGATGGGATTATCTTGAAGAATAACCTTTTTCAAAAAAAATTATGTGACCATACTTCTTACATAGTAATTATAGTAGATAATTATTGCTTTCCTTTGAACAGAAATTGATATATTTTTTTACAATCATCAGGACTTCATTAAACTCTTCTGTTTCCAGTCCCATGTTTGTGTAGAATAAATGGTGAATGCTGGTGGAAAATAGGAAAATGATGTGAATTTGGGGGAGAAAGATTTATTATCTGTGACCTGTTCCACTTCCAAAACAAACACAAGTCCATAAAAATCACACATTTCTTCTGGGTATTCACAGGTAGCCACAATTTTGGAAAGATTATCATGTTTTCATCAGATGACAGATTTTAGTTACTGTCACCTGTCGAGCAAATTTTCTATAGTCATTAAAGGGTTCAGCCATACCTCTTTTGCATAAGGAATTTTTTATGCAAAACATTCTGTAACTTTTGAGGAGAGCCCTGAACACTTGCTGCAATCAGTCCCATCACTGTTCCCTGGTGGAGTCTCTCTTAGCACAGGGGCTGGGTTTTCTGTCCTCATTTCCAGTAGTTCAGGCACGATCTAATTCATTAGAAGCTCATTTATGTTTTACTTATTCATAAAGGAAGAGCAGAGGCATCATCTTAGATAAAATAAAAAAGGAATTTTTGCAGAAAATACAGGGTCTATCATGTCCTATGTGACTTGGGTTTTGTTGTTTGCTTTCTATTTGTAGGCAGACATCCCTAAACTACTACTGAGTGATTATGTCTTTGTGTTAGGTCAACATTGTAATAAGAGCCCATTTAGAGACGCTTATTCTTGAATTGAGACTCCAGTGACTTTTCTTTATGAATCTTTTTCTGTTCTGACAGAAACTTTCTATCCATTATTAGTAATAAAAGGAGAGAACACCTTGAAGGAGCACAGTGTCTAAGCAGGCATTAATTAATTTTTGAGACCTCCCTACACAAAATTTAATTCCCTAGAACATAGAAGAGTGAGAAAAAAATCCATGTATGCAACTTGCCCATTGTACAGAGGGATTAACAAGTTATTTATTAATGGACCCATCTGAAGTTGTGAGAAGCACCCGTGTGCTTGCACGCAGTGAGCCATTTCCAGCACTCTCCAGTAAGTTTAGAATATACTGGTGAAGAAAATGCAGTACGGATAAAAGCACTCCTAGTGCTTGTGCTCAGATGTAGGAGGAATGATTTCTCATAATTTTTATTAAATTAAAGTTGTAGAAAGCTCAGTGAGCATTGACCTCTTCACAGGCTGCCTGTGCGTGCATGCAGTGACTGGATTCAGTGACGTACCTCCTGACCTTGCCTTTGCAGAGACAGAGAAGATGATGTTTTCACATACTCAGCTCTTTGATTTCCTTTCCACTAGTCATAATTAACATTTATTCTAGCAACATTAGGAAGAACATAAATATTTCAAAGGAGCTAATTACAGCATCCAAAACATCCTCCAAGCTATTCGTTTAATGAGGATGTGTTTTGTTCCTGCAATAGTGTAACATTAATTTCATCAAGCAATTAAACAAAGCAAAACCAGATACAATAGAGAAAGATTTATTTTTTCTCCTGTTTACAAGAATGTTTACTTGAATTTCAGCGAGTTCCTTGCAAAACAGTGACTGTCATAAACCATGCAATCTTCCTATAAGCTCAGATTCAAGCTTGGAGAACTTGCTCTGTCAACATTTGCACAAATTTCAGTAGAAACATTACCTTGGTGTAATACATAGTCTGAGCTTAGCACAAATGTACATTTTTTGTTAGAAGTTATATTGTTTTTTCTAGTATACTACAAGGAGGATTACAGCTTACCTTACACATGTATCAGGAAATGCAAAACTACACTGATGCTTTTAGTAAAAAGTCTACGATGAAATGGAGTTCATACTGGGTTGGAAGTACTGGAGGAGTGTAGCCTGTTAGGATCCAGACAATGTAACTCATGGCACAGATAGGATTGAGTGTGTAATGGCTACTGCTTCTGCCCATTAGCAGGAATCTGCTGAAAACAAAATTCACATTTCAGATGAAAGATTATCAAGCAATACAAATCCAAGCAAGAGAGAAATACTAAATTTTTTTTTAAATGATAAATGGAAGACCAGAAGTTTTCTACCTGGAAATTTTCTCTCATCATCTTCAAAATCTCCTAATATGTTTTTGTCCAAGTGGGCTCAGCAAAATTTTTCAGTTTGCAATATTAAAACACACTGTGCGAAATGCAACTTCTGGGCTAATCAGAACACTTTCACCTGAAACTGAAGTTTAATTCAACATGTATCCATCCTCTTTTTAGTATTCTTAAAACACTCTGAACCATTCAACAGGTGCAGAATATTTACAGGTATCCTATACTCAATTTATAATAGACTGTAATTTATTTTATTTCACAATCTATTAAATATTTAACAAGACAGTAATAATTAAAATGCATAGCAAATTAAATCTTTCCTTAGGCTAGAGCTTGGACACTAATTCATGCACTTGAATCAAGATAGATGAGGGAGATACCTTTCAGCACTGATGACTCCCCATTTATGATAATTTCTTCAAATAAATGTGTTCTGCTTTTATTAACGAAAACCAGAACTAAATACAATCCCTCAATTAAGACTGTTTTTAAAAAACTCTTTTAATTAGGTAGATATAAATACAATCATACATACAAAGTGCAGGCTTCTTCAATTTATGCACTGGTCTGATAACCGGCTCTCCATTGACACGAGGATTGGCTCTGTCCCCAGACATATAAAGGAAAGCTGTGTTACTGAGTCTGATAGAGAAGGTGCTCCTATTACTAAAAGAATTTTACAGCATCTTAGCATGCTGCTTGGCAAAGCTTTCACAGTTTTGATGGCCTATCAAAGTGTCTAGGGTGGCAGAGCCCACTTTGTTTCACATACAACTAAAGATGAAGGCAAAGAGCAGACACCAACGTTATATGGCTATACACCAAAGTTCTGTTTTGTTTCACAGTAACAGCCACTGCTCTTGTCAGGCAGATTTACTCCACCACACACTATTTAGCCCCCAGTCACAACCCACTGAAATGGTAAAAAAGAACTGCAACTTGTTTTGGAAAATGACAATCTCTAGTACCGCGCCATTGTCTCATTGCTGGACTGTGATGTACTAATTCCCTTTGACAGAAAAAAAGCAACCAAATGAAAAAATAGGAGTGAATGGAAAAAGAAGGGAAAATAAATCATAAAGATAGGCTCTAAACTGGGACCTGCTGTCCTGAAACTGTCTCTGTAGCATTGGAGCAGCACCTCAGCTGCGCAGGATCTTCCTGGAGCAAATGGTGAGAGAGCAGAGACACTCACTGTTCTTCAAAGTCAGACCTTGCTGCTGGGCTTGGTGTGAGGAACAGGTCAGCACTAGCCTGAGCATCTTGCTCACTCTTGGGAGTGGCAATCATCCTTTGCTGGACCTGATATCAGGAGGCACTGTCAGACTTGGGCAGCCACTCTGGTAAGCCAGAGCTTGCTGTGCTTCAGGGATGGCTGGACTAAACCACCTGAGTGCCTTAACAGATTCGGAGACTCTGTACTTCTGCTTGTCATATAATGTAGCTGCTTTCGTTATCTACAGGTATAGATAGGGACCAAGGTCTGCAGCTGTATTATAAGCAAAATACCTTGCTAAGCACCGTATTAGGATTTTAATCTCTAAATATTACCGTATCACTGAGTTCCGTTTCGCGGTGTAGCACTGTGTGTGTATTTAAGGCACAGGAAAAGTCAGGAGGCAGTCACACCCCTGCAGCCGGGGAGTCTTCAGAAAATTCGGCGACCAGTCGGCGGGTCCAAGGCAGAGAGAGGGGTGCGCATCTCCAGAGCCCCGCATCCCAGCCACAGGCTGTTTCTCCCACGTGAAAGCTCCACGAGATTTACTCCCACGTTCAGCTAGCTGGGCGCAAATCAGCTAGTGGGTCCGATTTCACCACTTTCAATCACGCCTCTTCTCCCGCGTACACCGGCCTGGGACAGTGTCTGAACGCCCTTTGCCACTCGTTTCATCACTCCGAACACCCACGGCAGTGGAGCAGCACCAGCCACCTTCCGCAGCAGCCACCGCGGCTCCTGCAGGGCTCCGGGGGATTAAAACATGGACTTGTTTTTAAGGAGGGGGTTTAATAAAGGGCCTGGAGCCCGGCCAGCGCCTCGCCTCTGTGCCAAGCAGGGGCACCCGCGGTGCCAGCGCGGGTTCCAGCGGCCCTGCCCCGGGGCGGAGCGGGCTGAGTCACCAGCCGCCGGCCCCCGGGGGGAGCGGGGCAGCCCTCCCCGAGCCCGGCTGGAGATCGTCCACGTGTCTGGGGCATTTAAAAAGTTGGGGCAGGGAGCGAGGCCATGCCCAGAAGAGCGGCTGGCAGAGCGGCGGCGCCGGGCACTCCGCGGACATGGGACACCTCTGCCACCATCAGCCCTCCGCGGCCGCCCCACAGCGCAGCCTGAGGAAGGCAGGAGACGGCGCGGCGCTGCCCGGGTCCCCGCTACTCCTCCTCTTCGTCCTCCTCGCCTCCTCGATGTCTGCTTGCAAAGGTGAGGAGCATCCCGCTCGCAACCCCTTCCTGGGCCGCCAGCCCTGCACATGATTCGGGGGCTGGGTGCGCGCAGGCTGCGGGCCGGCGGCAGCCGCGCGGCTGGAGCGGGGCAAGGATGCTCTGGAGGGCGCAGCTACTGGGGACGGTGTCGGGGATTGGTCTGGGGGACTTCTTCCCGGATCCCGGCAGGATTACTCCGTCCTGGCAAAACACTCCAGCAGCTTGGGGAATAGACTTTTGCTAGAAGAGATTTAATTTTAAGTATCATTTACTCTGATTTTAAAAAGGCAAGAAAAGAGATGAAACAACATGTACAAAACCGCAGGAAAAATTAGGACCTAGGACCCTCCGGCAATCCTACATGTAGCAATATTTATCAGGTGAGGAATCCTGAAAGTTGCTATTTTTGTAGCAAGAAGCTCTTGTGAAACATCTAATGGATGTTTAACAAACCATACTCTCTTAACTCTATTTTCCCACCTCAGGTGGATTAGCTGCTTACACCTTGCAAAGTAACATTACAAAATGCTGTGCAAGGACTATTTCCATTTTGTTTGTATTATATGTGTGCGATTTGCTTTAGTTGTGAGGTTTTGTTCTGCTTTGTTGTGGTTTTTTTTAATATCGATAATCAAAGAAATCAAATTACAGCATACTTAATAAAATAAGTTCTGAAGATGTGGAAGAGGGGAGGGAAGGAAGAGGAGCACAGTGAAGGGTAATGGAACACAGCATTTCATCACTGTTCTTACACAAATGATTGCCAGCAGCTTGTTTAGGGAGAGCAGTAGAGGGAAGACAAGATGTAAGAAGTCAGTCCCAGGCTGTGCATCTGGCATTCTACTGCCTTGAAAGAAGTTGAATTTCTTAAAGATGGCAGAATTGAAGGATTGGAGAGCAAACGGGTTGTGGACAATGTCGATTGTGTTTTGTTTGAAGGATTTTTTCCTCCATGTTCCCTCTGAACAGGACTCTTTTTCAATAGCACACGCTTCTTTCTTTGTCTCTCTCTCCTCTCTCTCGCCCCTCCCTCCCCTCTCTCTCTTCTCTCTCTTGCTTGCTTTTTGTGCATATTGCAAAACAACTTAATGTTTCACTGTGTGTGCTGTTATGTAAATGAATGAAGTCCTGTAGGTAGTGCAGCCCTGTTCTGGATGGGGTGATGGAGGAACACTGCTCAGTCCTCGGAGGAACACAGTCCTAGGTGCACAAAACAGATGGGATTGCACATGAAATAAAAATTTTTGAATATGTGGAGAAGGGTAAAGGAAAGTGAGGAGTGGGTGAAATAATTTATCTTCTCTATCCAGAAGTTTATGCTACAGGCCAAAAAAAAAAAAAAAAGGAGAAAGTTAGGGTAGTCAGGCTTTCTTGCTTGGTGCCCTAAAGTTTACTAATTCATGCTAATGAATGTCTTTAGCTCTCCCTGAAAAGCCTTGGGAACCAGGCAACGGCAGAAGCAGTGTTCAGAGATAGGCAGGCAATGCTTTGATGGGGAAGGTGTGCTAGTTAGAAGTGTTGTCCTGTTCTACTCTTTGCAATCAGAATACTAATCCCAGGTAACACTCCAGTTTGAATGCACTAATTTAAGAGCAGAAGACAAAGTAAGATAACTGTAGCACCTTCAATTTATTTGGCATTTTTCCTTGAAATGAAACAAATAATTGGAAATCAGTTTCCTTGTTATGTGAACAAGTCAGAGATTTAAAAAAAAATCCCACTTCTATATAGCGTGACATTAAGAACCTCTCTAATTCTTTTTTTTGGGGCAAAGCAAGCATCCATAATAATTAGTCAGCTTAAGTCTGTGCCAGTACAAAAATGTGGTTTCGAAATCCGTCCCTTAATGCCTGGAACTAACTACTGTTGTGATTATTGTTATTAGTGGTAAATGCAAAACAAATAACATGATGGGCACTCATACCATACTCACTGGACATTCTAGCTAGGTCTTTTTTGCTTAATTTGGTTCAATTCTTAAAAAAAGTATGACCACGTAATTTTAGACTGCCTGGGAGATTATAAAATCTCTATAAAACTGAGGTCTTTAAGAACAGTGTATAAACTGGTTAAGTGTGACTCATGGGCAGCAACTTTGGGCAGAGGGATAAATTAGATGACTTTGAAGGGTTTCCTACAGTGCTAGGCATGAGCAGATAAAGCATCACCCTCCCCAGCAGCAGTTTCCCTCCCATGGGAATTACAGCACATCCCCTCACTGATACCACTGCGTGGTGTCTTGTGTACTCACAATTCGGTGATGCTCATTTTTGTTATTTACAGAGACTCTAACAATACCCTGCTATCAGAAATACACTGACAGGTAAAATAACAATGTGATAAGAGGGGTATTCTGGACATTGAGTTGGAAGGGACCCTGGAACAGTGACTTCCAGGTCTACAGCCTGAGTGGGAAGAGATAGAGAAAGGAGCTGCCACAAGTGAAGCACAGCTTCACTGCGTCGTTATGCAATTAATAGCACATTTACTCTGCTGAGGTACCAAACTTTTCCACATCACATGTGCAAGACAGAGGAAGCAAAGCCAGTTACACGTGCACTGTCAATTGGCTTCTCAAAACACCGTGTTCATCTCAAGGGCACTATTTATATGCAATCGTACATTACAGTGCATGTTCAATTCTGCAGTTGTAGCATACATGAAGGCAAGAGGTAGGGTCCAGACCCTCAACTCACAGTGCATGTCCTGGAGGTGAGCAGAGTTCTCAGAAAGCTTGACGCTGTAGGCACTGGAATGCGATTTTCTGAGCAGATGTCAGTGAGACCTAAGTAACTTCCACACTGTTTATTGCTAAGATATGTGAGTGTCCATATCTGCTGTGAACATGTGGAGAAACATCCTGCTGTGTTGCTGAAACAGAGCAGGCAAAAACTACAGGACAAACCACAGAACACCCAGGGTCACAGACTTCCTTGGACCAAGCAGCTCTCGGCCTTTGCAGCTAATAGGTGTGCTAGGTATCTCTGACATGGGACACTTACACAAATGACCTTTGCTGTGCAGCATTGCTGAGCACGGTTTGTGCTTCCAGGTGCACCGATGCCATCCCAAGCACTTGAATCAGATGAGGATTTGCAGCTGTTGAAAGAGGTAAGCATGATCTGCCATGTGGTATCTGCCATTTCTTCTGTGCCCATCCTTGCTACAGTCCCACCTTACCATCCAGTATTTCTCTTGCACAGAGTTCAGCTGTGTTTTCTTCCACTATGTCTTCCTGTATGTCTCCTATCCTGACATCAGCAAAGAGGTGAAATACCTAATTTTCCAGATGTTCTGAACAGTTCCTTCAGGGTTGGGACTGAGTGTTGAGATGTCATTCTGAGAAGAGATTGTCTTGTCTCAATGGAGAACTATGTTTGGTAACAGATGCCACTTAACTGTGAATGACCAGGCAGTCACTGTCCCTGGAAGCATCACAGTGTCCCATCTGGTAGTTTTATAGTCTGTACATGATACTCGGGAATTGTTTCAACTCATCCAGTCTTGCCTCTCCCATCCTCTGTTCTGTACACAAGGCTGGGACGTTGTTCAATCCTATCCCAGCTTCTCAATTTACTAGGTAAAGGACAACGTACCGTGTCAATTAGCCCCTCTAACATTTGGCTACTGATTGGTATCATAACTTCCACTCTCATCTCTGAAATGAATGTTTGTTTTGATTCTGGACTGTGACGCATGTGTTAACGCAGGCTCTTCCCTGCCCTTTTGGAACAGATGGAGTGGCAGGGTGTAACATGTGGGGAGGGTTTATTCTGCAACTTGCATGCCCTGGTGTTGCTGCAACCTTCAACTATTGTGTTGACATTTAATTTAGTAGCTTTTGATAACATTGGAAAGCAAGTGACTCATCAGGGGGGCAGATGTAGAGAGTAAATTTCTTCTGATCGAGACCATTACAGGAGACATTCTGCTTACTGACATCTCCCCATAGTTCATACTGGAGATGGTGACTCAAAACCTAACCTGTTTCCGTACTGGCACTTGAACGAGCCCTAGTGACATTTATCTCCTGGGAAAAAATGGTCTCTTGGGAAGTAAGATCCTGATAACTGTAAGGAATTTTTGAAAACTAGTTATTTACATTCTGGATTAAAAAGTTGTTTTATACATTTCTGCATGTCTTGATAAGATTTGCTAGCTGTAAGATTTGTCCCTGTGGTGACAACCAAGACGAAGGTCCTGTTGATTTCAGTGGAGAAAATGGTATGCATAAGATACTAAATTTTGTAAAATTTCGTAATAGAAGCAATATAAAAGTTACCATTATAACTAGAGTTATGCTGAACTGGAAATGGTCTAAGGAAAGAGAATTAGATATATAGTTATATACCCTAAATCAACCTAATGACTCACTCATACTCGTTCACCGGAGTTTCTTAAAGTGCAAATAATAATTCTTCCCTCTTTGCTACTTTACTAGTGGATCATTCAGGAGAAACCCTGCCTCTAAATAAACCTTGTATGTTCCAGGAATGGCTCTTGAATTTATAAATATGAGAACTTCGTAAATAAGTATTTTGTTTCTTTACTTGTCTCTTACTTCCTTTTGTTTCTTTATGTTATTTAACCAACACAAAGCAACTTGCAATCTTCTACTCTCAGGCCACATTTCTGAGACAGTAGAGAAAATTTGGGAGAAGATGCATAAAAGACAGAAACTATTAATTTTTTTAAAAGGAATTAACAGAAATTGCGGCTTTTCCTCAACCCTTGCTTTTTCTGCCAAGGTTTTAGCTGAAAGATACCATTGTGTTGAACACAAAGCAGTCTCTGGCTTGTTCTGCTACTCAATTATGGTAGTTCTCTGAGTCAAGTAAATAAACAAATAAAACCCAAACACAAACAATCCCCAAGAGGAAACAAGACTCTTTTTAACATAAGCTTACAAAATTACTTCAGCCTAATTTTTTCTCATTCATTGCTGACTTCTTCCTCTACGCTTTCTTACTCTGAAAGTAGTGAAGCTGAACTAATACACTCAAACACATGCAAGATGAAGGAATAAGAAAAGAGAGAGCATGTGTTACCAACAGAACCTATTTGAAAAGGGAATCCTGTGAGCTATTAGATTTCCCACTATGTCTGCTAATGGTTTCTCATAGATTGTCTCTGGAGAAATGGATTATCTCCTGTCCTGAAGTGCTCAAATATGCATTATTTTTTTTAAATTTCTTTTTTCCTTTAATATTTTCATTGCTAATGAGTGCCATTTAGGGATTTTTATCTATAATAAAATTGCAAGAACAATTGCATTACCTGCTCTATTAAAAAAAACCAAACCACTATGATTTTATGCAGCCTGTGAACAACATGAGTGGCAAAGATATTTTTTTTAATCTAACACTATCAAATATCACATGAAAAAATAGCACATACTGATGGAGGTTACTATTGATACAACTTTAAAGTTATTTAATAAAATTTTAAATTGATTTTTGTCATCATTATTACACTGTGCAACTTTAGTTGCAGTATTGGAGACTTTTCTTGACACAATACTCAGAAGTTTCAGCACCAGTAATATTATTTCTATGAACTCAAATACTTTTTATGCCATTTCTTATCCCTTCTCTATTAAGAACTCCACTAAAAATTAGTCATTATTGCAGTATTCTTGCATCTTGGAAAAGGGACAACAGAAGGAGGATGTAGTTAATACAAGGTTATGAACTGTAGGGAGAGGATGGGTAGGAATCACTTGTTTGGTGCTTCTTCCAAGACAAGATTATGACAGCACTGAATGAAGACAGCTTTGAAAAGACTGGTGAAGACAAAGAGTAGTGGTGTTTCACACAGTGTTTAGGAACCTGCTGGCACAAACTTGCTGGTTTAGGAAACTGCTGGCACATATCATAATCACTCAAGGGGTGCATGTGTCATACACCCGCAGGGATGCTGTAATCCAATTGAAAGAGTTGTGTTTGAAGATTGATCCTTGAATCCCTTGCCTTAGTTTCGTCATTTTCTTCACAGTTTTGTAAAATTCAAAGATATTGCAGAAGAGATTCAGGTTCATAGTTCATGCCCCAGATGCTTACAACCATAACTTAAAATATAGCTTAGTCTGAGAAGTTTGCAGTTAAGAGGGGTGTGTGGTCTGTAAGGAAATAAAGGTCACAGACACGTGTCTGTTCAGATCAAGCAAGTGTAAGTTTGTTGTTGTTGTTGTTGTTTTCCTTTTTATGTGGTTAAGGCCCTTCCCCCTTTGAATGCAAAGTATTTAATGAATGGACCTATGAGGATGCTTTACAATAGACAAGCTTGCCATGCCATTAGCTGCACTTACCTTTTTCTGAAAATGTACATATTTCACTTGTTTTTATTACTCTGACTTCCTAAAAAAAGTGTGTGAACTCTTACAGATAGACGATGCATGTTCTGCTTACCTGTCCACAGATTCTCAGCCTCGGGTGAGTCAGACAGAGGTAACTCTACTATTTTGATACTGTTTGTTATATGTAGTAGAATTGAAAGTGTGAGTTCCTGTTTTCTTTGCATTAGGTGTCCAGTACACTGGAAGAACTTTGTTTTTTGGTCATGGGATTTCTCCAGAAACCACAGGTAACACGCAAAAAAGACTGCTTAGCATTTTTGAAGCTTGATCTCTCACTGTGCCATTGTCTGCAGTGAATTATGAGGACTCAGTATGCAAAGTGTCATTCAGTGCTGGAAGTACTTCTATCAGTTTTCACTCTGAAATGCTATGTGTCAGAATGTAACACCTTGTAAAGACAGCAGGGATACATCAATGTTTGGAAAATAATCTCCAGGCTGGGTACAAGGTGTCAGGTGTTTTTATTGCTCTAGATTAGAAAAACTATGAATTCTCAATAGACAAAGAAATTTGCTTAGGGGAGTCTGGGAATGTACAAGGGAACATCTGCTAAACACATCTAACTCTTCTAGGGCAGAGTAATCAATGCTCTGTACAGAGTTTGAAATTATTAGTTACACTGATAAACAAAGACATATAATACATCTGCCAAGGAAGAATATTTCAACCCAGTGCTGAAAAGATTATGTGTGTAATCAAAATTATCCATTGTGCTTTTTATTTTAATGAATAAAAGCCTCTCTACCAACTATTATTCCCACAGGGTTTAGATGAGAAAGACAACACCAAAAGGGTAAGATGTCTACATGTCCTACAATCACACTAAAAAAAGGCAAGAAAATCACAACACTCTTGCCCTGTTTTGTAGTAAAACCCCACTTTTAATTTTTTCAAACAGTTCTTATTTCATTATTCTAAGACTCATGACTCGGGCAACTCAGACATCATGGTAAGTGGCATAGCACCTCCTTGTGAGTGAGTACATGTGTGCTTGTATATAAAACCAAGGCAATGTTCCTTTTTGCAGTAGTCTCTCCAACTGTATAGCAAGCTCAGGACTGGGAGTCACATGTTTAAAGTACAGAAGGTGTTTTAATAATATGGCAGAGGATCATCAGTACTGTACAGGTGTGGAAAAAAAATCCAACAAACTCGACAAAACATTCATGGAGTCCCAACTGAATCTTAATCTTGTCGTTTCAAATTTTAAGAGTGAGATCAAATACTTTTTTCAGGTTTTGGAACATAGCACAGGCAGTGAAACAATGTAGACTTACAGAAGCTGAGAACATGACCATAACTATTAGATACTCTTGAAGCATTTTTATTAATTATTAATTAAACTGTATTAATTTATTTGCATATGTCATAAATATGTAGCAGGCAAAATAGTATTTAAGTCTCACTTAGACTTCTGATTATATTTTGAATGAAAAATACAGTTTAAACCATGGCAAAGAATTGTTGCTCTAAATGCATTGTCATAAACCAACAAGTCAAGTACCTGTGATCCATTCTCACTTTTGAAGTGCAAACATACTCTGCTATCTGTGTGCATCTATGCACCATAGGATTTCGAGGAAGTTAAACATATTCATATTTTCTTGTTTCTTAACAATCATTCTTACATGCCAATGTCCATTTTTGCCTTGTTCTTTACATTTCTCCAGAAATATGTGGTGTATTTCCTAGAAGGTGGTACCGTTCATGTTGGGGTCAATGTTTTCATGTTAGAGCTGCTTTGAAGGCTTTAATGGTAATTAAGGCACAGTGAAATGAGCTATTTCTGCTGCTGCTCCTGCTTGAAAGATTACTGCATCCCACTTCACCACCATCCTGAACATCTTTGCCACTGCCCCCAGAGATTACTGCTTTCTCACTTCTTTTGGTTTAGCTGTCCAGATGATCATTTTCTAGCCATTCTCAGAGATACTAACTTAGGTGAGATCTATCATTCCTCAGCTTCATAACCTCTCTCCACTGGCTGCAAGACAGAGCCAAGTGGACAGCTGGGATGTCCATTAACTCCTTCACTCACATCAGACTCCTACTTTTTTTAGGTGTTATGATTGCCTACCTTAGGCAGATAGCACAAAATTGGCTAGAAATAAGCAAGTTCTTTTTACCTGTTAAGTACAATAACACTTTGGTAATGCTGGTTACTCCATATATTACAATTCTCTTAACTGCATTACTTTTGTAAGAAATATTGTATCAAAACCGCATTATTTTTAAAATTACATTTATATGAGTTGAAGGTTTGAATTGGTTAACAGAACACAGGTTTTTATGCCTTATTTCTCCCTGTGGACCTCTTTCCAACATCCCATATGGTTGTGTTTTTCCAGGGTGAGCACTTAGGCTGTACACAATGCCACTGTACTTAACTAGGCTGTCTGCAAGCTTAAAATCTTGTTGAACAAGGAATTTCATGATTGGAGCTTAGATAGAGTGCTATGGTTACGAATGTCACTTGAGAATGGATTTCTACTGTACACTTTTCACTAGCAAAAAGCCCAATTTTTTTTGTTGCCATTTATTTTGAAGTAAAATGAACTTTTCAGTACAACAGAGGTTGAAGCTGCTAATTTCCATAGTAGAAAATTGTAGGAATACTGTATGGAAATATTCTCAGTACCACTCATAGAGACTGATCAAGGTCTGAATAATTCCAGGAGTGTGTAAATGGTTCTGAACTTTCAATTAGTAAAGATAGGATGCATAGCTTTTCCCTCCATCACTCTGCATAGTGTAAATATAAATGTTGATACCTGTTTGTTGTCAAGTCAAAATGTTAAAAAAATAAGTTGCTCGATTAACATCTTCAGTCCTTTTTTGGTGCATGTTTGGTCCATAAGCCAATTTTACAGAAAGAGACTTTTTTAGCATCATAAGGGCTAAATTTCACTGTTGCTCATGTGTGTGTGTTCGTGTCCTCTCAGTCGTCTGTCCTGCATCCTTTACTGCAACTCGTTCCGCAGCTTAATGAGAGAAGACTGAAGAGATACAAACTGGACGTATGTAAACTTAAACTCTGCATGCTTGTGTTCTCACACTTTGTGACTCATTAGCTTTTCTAAAAATGCCCTTGTAGACCCTTCTGCTTATATATTTTGGTTGGTGTCCCAGAATGTGCTTCAGGAAGGATTATCTTGCTGCTGATCTTTTTTCTTCCTCACATTGGGAAGAAAAACAGAACCTGCTGTGCATAAACACATCCACCTCTCTCCCTGACTAGATAAGGAATTGAAAAGGTGGATGGGTGAAGGAGGAAACATGCTCTATAAAATTCATTCTTTCTTCCCAGTTTGGAACAACACCAGATTTTTTCACAGCTTTGACTTCTCTTGAGCTGCAGCTTGCCTGGTAGGATATGATCTATGAAAGAAGACTTGAGCATTTTCTTGGCAGTCAATCTAAGAGACTGAGCAAAATATCTTCTAGAGGGCAAGCATTAAAATAAAACTCTAAGTAATCATACATCTTCATGAATACATATTTTTCTGTGTACATATATACATGCAGGTTTGTGAATGAACGTGCATATTTATTATGGCAGGTATTTATTTCTTTTTAACATCTCCAAACCCTTGGAAGTTTAGAAGGCGAGTGTTACAAAACCAACAGATTCTTAGCTTCAGCTGTTTTCTAGTGTCAAACTTCTGACATGAACTCAAACAAGAACACTATTTAATCTTTAAGAAGTGTCTGGCTGTAAGAGGAAAATGACATTAACATAAATCACAATTTCTCACTAGTAATAGTACTCTTGATTCCTTTTATGTTCTAGATGAATTTCTTAATCTTGTAACAGCTGCCTATTTTGTTCCTGCTTTCACACATTGTTCACACATTGAATAGAAAAAGTAGAAAAAAATGACATATGAATACCATAAGACAATTAAAAGGCAATGTACAGAAAAAATTTTATCCTTTTGAAATATAAAAAATTATAGTAATGATCAGATTGCAAATCCAAGATGGGTATTTCAAACCCAGGTAATGCTAAAATGAGAAGAACAATAGAAATAAAAATCATACAGATATTTTACATACAGCTAGAAACTGAATATAATGCTATATGTGGTGAACCTAAGTCAGAATTAACATCAAGGCTCAAAAATGATGTATAGGCTAAACCCTGCTTCCTTTCAAAGCTTCCCTGGATTGAATCCATTCTGTAGGTTGAAAACTATGGGAGTCATCCTGTCTTACACAATTCTCACAGCATTAGAATAGATCATGAAGTGATTCCTTTCTGTGACACTTCACCTTATGATATTCACCCAAGAGATCACAGCACCCCAGTTTTTAGTTGAGAAATACCCTCATTGCTGAATAAAAGCCATCTACATTTTATGTTCTGGTAAGCATAACACTGAGACTGTTTTGTTTCTCAAATTGACTGTCTCCCCACCTGCAGGACAGACACATCACTCCCATCTGATACTAACAGAAGCAAATAAAACACTGTGATTAAGCTAATGTGTTCTCTAATCATGAAGGTCTCATTAAAGCAACTGGATACTTCATGTTTTGTACTTGTTACATTTAAATGGAATTTCTATTGTCTTCATCAATTGTTACCCTCCTTGCTGTATGGATCACTAGAGAGTTGTTTCACCCTGTGTGCAGCGCAGACAAGACAATCATAAGCACTACTGTTCGGGAGTTAATGTGATAGGGGTGGCTATGGTACACCTTTGGGAACAGTCTGGGATCTCATTCCTGGGAGCAGCCCAAGTATTTATGATCTTTAAGCTTTGCATTGTTGTCCTCCTGCAAGATGCAAAAAGCAGCTCTACCTGTAGAGATGCCACCACCATGAAGACCCTGGTTGTGCCTGGGTAATGAAATCTGGGAAATCAGAGGCAAAGGCTGTTCATCATTTCTAGTACCATTCTAAAGCAATCTGACCTGAGCTAAAACTTCAGGTGGCATTCGGCCCCATTCATGTGTTTTCTGCTATTTCTATATGACAATATAAACTTCTTGTCACTGACATGAAGAGAAAGGCACATAAAGCATTTAAGGAATAAGACTGTATGTAGCTCTGAAGAATTATTTTTTATATGTATGTGAACAACCTCTCTTGCATGTAGTAATTTACAGCTGTAGATACAATTTAAAATACTTTTTTTTTCAGGAAGAACTTCAAGGACCTGGAGTGATTCAAAGTAGAGGCTACTTTTTCTACAGGGTATGGTTTGGTTGAATTTTTTATTTTTTTTTTGTGGTGAGAGTTTAAAAAAAAAAAAAAAGTAGAGAAACCACTGAATTACAGAAAGAATTACTGTGACTGAGGAAAATTTTTTTCAGTAGGGGCATTCCACCCTACAGGACTTCTCCAGGTCTGCTCCTGACATTTTCTTGAATTCAAATAAAGCATAGTAGGAATTTTTTTGAAATCATATTCCTAGGTTTGTGTCTACATGATACCATGCTAGGCCTTAAGAAGTCATTGATTATTTCATATCCAATTGTCAGAGAAAGTTCTAGAAAATATGGCATTTTGGAAAATCTTCATAAAGCATTGTTCAACAGGGTATGTTCGCACATGATGTAAATATGATTCCATGCTTACACACTGTGCTAGCTCTGACCTTGCAATTTTCCATGCGTTTTGACCAGTAAGATAAGAAACTAGACACAGAAATTCTCATGAGACTGAATCTACTGTGTCCATCTTTTACACCATAGAGCCTTTTTATTTCACTTTAGCAAAATTGAGAAGGTGGCAAGGCAGACTTTTGAATTGTTCTCTTGATTTTCGTTAGTATTTCTACTTAAATAAGAAAGTGGCTAATGGCTTTAAATAAGAATGTGGCTAGGTTGTACTCGATGATCTTAAACATCTTGTTTGTAGCCTAAATTATTCTATAATTATAATGTAAAGACCACAAGTTTGTATAGTTACATTTCTAATGTATCAGGCTTGGATCCTTAGGCTTGTTATGACAGGGCAGAGTTATAGGTAATATCAACATTGGTTCATTCATGCATCCAGAGTAAAAGGCAAATCCTTATTAAGCTCAAGAAGAAATTTTTTTTCAACTTTAGTAGAAGTTGTATCGAGTACCTCACTAGGGCAAAATATTTCTGAAAAACACCACAGTGAAAAGGGAGAAAATCTGCCTGTATCAAAGAATACAGGCTAAAAAGACATGCATTTGTTTGTTAATAGCAGCAAACACTTATAATGCAATAATAACAACAATCAGAAAGCACATTTTAAGAAAACACAAAAAGAATAAGGATTAATGATCCTTTGAAGTGACTGCTTGCAGCTTTCTCCCCCTTAAAGAATCCTACAAGACAGAAAATTCATTCTTCAGTCAATATGCAGTAAATTTTAGTGTATAATTCTCCTCCAGAGGTAGATATAGATTAAACAATAACTTAGGTCTATCTTTGATGATAATCACAATGAAACTATTGAGAAATGTACCAATTTCTATACACACCAAGTTGTTTGGGGCTTTGTTACTAAATTCTGTCAGTTTTATAGAGCACTTATTAAATATTTGTCTTTCAGCCACGTAATGGAAGGAGATCAGTGGATTTTCGCTAAGGAGGTATCTATTTAATACTTTTAATCATGATCTACATGTAAATTAGTTCATTTTTATCCAAATAGGCCACAATATTTTTGTTGAGAAGTTGTCTCAGAAAGCCTTTAACTGTGTAATCAACTTAGATTTCTGCCCACAAACTTCTCCCAGATGTGTTAAATACACTTACCTACAGATTAAGTCAGCAGAAGCAGTAGATACTCAGTTCCCAGAACAGAGAGCACAGAGGTGTTTCAGGCAGCAAGAAATGGAAAATACCCCACATTTGTAAACAATTTGGAAAGTACTGATGATGATAAGTATATCTAAGAAAGAACTGAGTCAACTACCTGTCAAATGAATGCTGAGAAGTAAACTGACATCCTGAAGGTAATCCCCTAATCTTACAAAGATAAAAAACTCACACTGAAACTAAGTGCAAACTTCAGGATTTAATTTCAGTGCATTCAACTATTTGGAAAGATACGAAAATGTAGACCAATATTATCATGCTCTCTTTTCTAATGTATTTTATACTGCCATCATATTTTAAGTGTTATATCCAACTTAGTGTTATATCAACAGCTAATGCTTTATCTTATTTTTCAGGATTTTAGATTCCTGATTTAGAACAAAACTGCAGGAATGCTGAGTACATGGACATACTCTTTTCCTTACAATAATTATTCATTATTAATGTTCAATTAGATATCACTCAAATGTAAATGTTCTTAAACCAGGTTCTGTTAAGAAGTTCTTTACTTTCTTGATTTTATTAAAAGCATATTAAAATTATTTGTTTCCTAGTGTTATGATGTCTACAACCACATGTAAAAGAGTCAGTGTTTGCATGCAACAGACATTGCCTCTAACAACACTGTTAAGCAAATTTTCCCTTCTAAATAAAGGCCCTCAGCTGGAGAGTCGTTTTAACGAGAATGTTTGCAATATAGACTACCACATTTTTTCCAGAATACATTGCGATTTGTGTGTTTCACTGGCTGAAAACAAAAGATGATAATCCCTTTTCCCTTAATAAAAGGAACATGAACAAGCTGCATGTTTTGAAGAAATATTTTGACTTTAATTCTACTAAAATATAATGGCATCTATTTTTAGCTATTAAGAGCACAGATGCACTATGATTCTCATTCAGAAGAAGACTTAATTGCAACTGAGATTAAAATTTGCTTGAAAACTCAACTGCTTTTGATGGAGACTGAAAGAAACTACTCAGAAGCACAAGTTACCCGCACAATCTTCCCAGCTTCTCTGTCCAAGTTTATTTTCACACCAGAGTTGTGTTAAATGATGTTGTTGAGGTTGTAATTATATTGAAAGTAACTAATCATTCAGAACTAGATGATCTTTAAGGTCCCTTCCAACCCAAACCATTCAGTGCTTCTATGGTTCAGTTTAGCAGTGGACTAAAGTTTTTAACATTGTATTGGCTGGTCATGGTTTGAATTGGCCTCAGCGTTACTACTCCTGCTTCTGCAATTTTTGATGAGCAGTGAAACTTCAGAAGGTAGCTGGAAAAATGAGAAAGCCAGATTGAGAAGACCTTTTCCTACCCACTTGCTTTTACTCTTCAGTTCACTGTGTCTCCAGTTGAACTGGAACAACTATTTGTGAACAGATGATCTAGTTACGTACAACCCCTGCTCAGGACTAGTGCAGGGCCTGCTGCAAAATGTCTTTTATATTGTATTGTATTGTATTAAACTAGGTTATTTGTTTTAAACTTTTCCCAGAAGTGCCTTACACCACAGGGCTGACAGCTCCCACTCCAGCAGGCAGGATGGGAGCAGCCCATGGCTGATGGGCAGGGCAGGGAGCGGGGTGGCTGCCTTTGGTCACCCCAAACCACCACCTGGAGCAGGGCACTCTTTGGCATTTGGATTTTGTTAATCTTCTGTTTGTTGGTTTTGGGGTTTTTTCCTTTATATCTGGAATAGTTGTAAGTGGGGTCAGTTTTCTCAGCAGTAACCCATGAGGGATGGGCCGGGTGGCCGGGGCTGCCCTCACGCCTCCTTCAGCCTGTGTGAGGGCAGGCAGTGGCCCAGGCAGCCATGCAGGCAGCACCGAGGGTCACTGAGCTGCCCAGAGCAGGCAGCAGCTGAGGCTGAGTGCCATGAGGGACTTGGGTCAGGGGTACTGAATGGAATGACAAATCAAGAGATTTTGGAATTCTTCCTCCAAAAGAAAAACTGAAATATTTGCATATGGGGTATATGCCACCTATATGGAGACGGCACGCCATTGAAGAAGAAAACTGTATTTTAGTGCAGGAATCAAAATGTTCAGAATTTTTAATTGATTACATAATTAATTTGACTATTATGAGCAAAATACATTTCTGCTTCTAGTGTAGCACTCATTTCTGGTACAATATGGTTTCTAAATATATTACTGTAAAAAAAAAGCAATTTATTATGAATTACTATAGTAATTACTATAGTTTCACTATACCATACATTACAATTTCTGTGCTGTAATGGTGGTAGCTGCAGAACCACAGAATCACAGAATGGGCCAGCCTGGGAGGGACCACAGTGGGTCATCTTGTCCAACACCCCTACTCGAGCAGGGTCATCCTAGAGCACAGGGCACAGGATTGCATCCAGACAGTTCTTGACTATCTCCAGTGAGGGAGACTCCACAGCCTCTCTGGGCAACCTGTTCCAGTGCATGGCCACCCACACAGTAAAGAAATTGTTCCTCATATTTAACTGGAACTTCCTGTGCATCAATTTCTGCCCATTGCCTCTTCTGGTATTGCTCGGCACTCCTGAGAAGAGCCTGGATCCATCCTCTGACATCCTCCCCGCAGACACTTACAGACATTGATGAGGTCCCCTCTCAGTTTTCTCCCCTTGAGGCTGAACCTAACCCTAACCCAACCCATTCCCTCAGCCTTTCCTCGTAAGAGAGATGCTCCAGTCAATAAAATTGTGTGGTTTTAAAAGCCAGCTGTGGATCCCTAATAAACAGCTATTGTGTTTGGTTTGCCTCTTATTCAAGGTAGATTTTAATGGCTTTTCTATTTCTTACATCATGAAAATGTTCATTTGAAGTTTATATTGAAGGAAGGCTCAGGGGAGACCAAATCAATGTCTATAAATACCTGAATGGAGGGTATAAAGCAAACAGAGCGAAGGTGTTTCCAGTGGTGCCCCGTGACAGGACCAGAGGCAGTGGGCACAAACTAAAGTGCTGGAGGTTCCCTCCAAATATCAGGAAACACTTTTTTACTGTGAGGGTGACCAAGCACTGAAATGTTGCACAGTCTTCTTCCTTGGTGATGTTCAGAAGCTGTCTGGACATGGCTCTGGACAGCCTGCTCAAGGCTGATGCTATTTGAGCAGGAAGGCTGAACCAGGTGACCTCCCTTCCACGCCCAGCCATGCTGCAATTTTGGAACTCTGTGATACACAGCACACTTAGCTCTTAGGCATAACTGTGACACAATCAACCTTATTCAGCTATTTAATAGGAGGACACCAATCATTTTACTTACAGTACCGTACATTGTGTTTATGAATTCGAGTTCAGAAAACTTTGGCACCTTGTACCAAGACTTTAGCAATTGTTGCTACACCGGACATTCACATGTATATTTTTGTACATATTTTACAAGGTACTCTGCTGAGTTCTGCACAGCATTTTATTGTAACTAAGAAAAATGAGATGTGCAGTTTACACAAAATAAAAAAGCTAATGTGATCAAAACATTTCCTCTGTCTAGATTCTACCTGTACTTGCTCCTGTTGCATTGTTAAAATGACTAAAATAATTCTAGGACTAACACTGTGTATCTGGTGCTGTACTCTCACAGAAAGAAAATAATTCACATAAATACGTGGAAGTTGTGAATCAAAACTATCATGTATTGCTGCTGGAGTATAATAACGTGCATATATTATTTAATTTTTCTTTGTGAAAAGCAATTCAACAGTGGCTTTCAGTTAGTGTAAGTAATAGCTGCATTTAGTTCAACAAATTTCAGTAAAGCATTTTCCTTTTCTACCTTGGCAAGTATTTTTATAGACAAAGACTGCCATCTACTGATTTTACATTTCAGTTCTCATTAATTACTTTAAAACTGTCTGGCAAATACTAGTAAAAGTACTGTAATTCCTCCTTAAACTAATCTCATTTTCAGAATCACACAAATATTTAGTACTTGCTCTAATGTTTTCTTGCTTCATCTCAAATGACAAATGCTTGTACAATTTGTTTGTTACTCAAGTTTCCCAAATCTGGCACTGATGAATTAAGAAAACTTATTTTAATGTTATATTATTGAATAAAGATCGGCATAGAAGCCTTTCTAGCTCTAAAATCATAAGACCTCAAGCTCAAGAGTTACTCAAATAATTTAAGTAATTGAGATGCACTAGATATTATTTTAAAATGCATGTAAAATGTTCCAAAGATGCTTACTATTATTTTTACTTTCTAATTAGGCAGCAACACTTGCAGGAGTGGAAACGTCTTCAGAGGAGGCAAAAGTATTGGAAGCTAAGAGAAGTAAGCTTCTGCATACTGTGGAAAGCAGTATGTAAAAGAAGTTCACAAATGCTCCAGAGGATGTTTGGGTTATAATTAATCTTTATTGGCCAAGGAAATTACATTCTTGTGTAAGGCATAGAATACTTCAATACAAAGAATTGAACTGGCAATTAAAAAACAATACCTAGAAAAAGAGACTAATGAAATAGCAATTGTTTGGAGGCAATGGAAGCGCAAAGCATCTGAACTCCTCAATTTGTTAATTCACTTTGTGAGAGTTAATCGTTCACTTTTGTTCAAACACGTGAAACATTTATTTTGCTGTGCATGCTTATCACCATGTATGTAACCTTACTGAGGTCTCTGAATTTCACTGGGGAAGTGGTGTCCACTGTTTGTTTGCAGATTCTTTTCTCATTGGGAGTGGTCTAACAGGATTATTCTACCTTTATTTCCCCTTTGACTTGAACAAATCAAAAGCCCATCAGGAAAAGTCTCAGTTACGCAAACTTGTATATAAACTGGTGAAATACAAGGCAGGTTCATTGGAATAGCTGAACATGGGGGATGTATCTGAAAGTAAAAGGTATGAGAAATACTTTAAAATAATTCACATTATGGAAAAATTTTATGTTGCTTGTAATTAGATCTAAAGGCCACTCTTTAAAGGTTTAAAAGGTATTTGATTATTTTTGAAAGAAAAAAAATGTCTGCAAAAAGCAAAGATTTTGCATAGAATTTATGTAATTCTGTGGCAAGAATATTGCCTAAGCACGGGTATTTTGCAATTTCACAGTTAGATATTTCACTGAGATAAAGTTGGGTTGGCTCTAATTTTTGTTGTTGTGAGATATATCTCGGTCTTTATTAAAAGTTCCTTTTTCTCCTGTGAGAATTTATTGCGATTATCGGAATAAATTGTAACTTGTTTTTACAGCAGAAGTTGGACAACACAAAAAACACTGGTATGATGAAACTTTGTACTGCTTGAGAACATTTTAATTAAGATTATCCATTCTGACATGTCAGTTCAAATACGGTTTTTTACTCCTTTGGTAAATAAGCCTATTGGCAGATACCTACTGGCAGATACCACTTCTGGAAGCTTTTGTTTTGAAGATTCAAAGAGATAACTAGTAGATGCATTTCAGAGACAATGGCTTATCTGCCTATCTGCCACTTCAAACTAGGACGCTAGCTAGGAGTTTTAAATGTAAATAGGTCATCAGGGACTTTAGATATGATTGCACAGCCACTTCAAGTATCAAAGCTGGCTGCTATAAAAGTAGCATTGCTCCCTCTCTGCAGCGAGCCTCCCTCCCACTACTGTGGCCGCTGCAAGGGACACAGGCACAGTGTGTGACAGTGGAAGCAGATGCGACAGGAAAAGAGCCAAACTCCCCTTTGGTGACCCTGTCTTTGTCCGAGCAAAGTCACCACACGGTTCTAATCACAGCCATCAGATGTGACAAAGCAGCAGCAGAATCCAAAGTAATCTGCACCTTAAAACCAGATGTTTCTGGTGCTGAGTCAGTTACACTGTTTGGGAGAAAAGGCTTCAGGAATGTTAGCCAATCTTACTTTACAAGGATTATGTGGATTGTGACAGGCTTTCAAATCAACATCCACTCATTTTAGTATTCTGGAGTGATTTGAAATTTAGTTTCAAAATCAGTTTCCTCAAACAGATCCTCTTTCGAATATTGTGCCATTGTGGATCAAAAAGGAACACACTGAGCAAGCAGGTGGTTGTTCTGCGGCTCTGAAGTGTATCACATGCAGGATGGTGATGGCATTTCTGTAGGAAACATGGCTATAGTTAATGGAAGTGCACTGGAAATTTCTGCATTTCTGGCCCAGTCCAGTCCCATCATTTACCAATTCACAAAAGATCTGCTGCTCTTAATTTGGCATTGTTTAAAAGTTATGTTGGCTCTCACAAAGCCCGTGTGAGTGAAACAGAACTATCATTACACCGCAAACTCACACTGATGACAAGAGCAGAATAATAGCATTTCTAGGAGGAGAAGAGCTTCATAAAACCACCACACCACCTGTAAGCTGTCCTGTTCCTTCAGAGTCCTATAAAATACTTCCAAAAGAGAAGTAGCATTTAAAAAATGTTCTTGCTTAGGCCACAGCTTTGGCAGAAAATGCAAATGTGTGTCATCTCCACGGCTGTGTTGCCTGCTTTTATCTTGTCAGAGTAATTTGTTACTGCAACATTGCAGTAAGTAGGTGTTATGCTCCCATTCATGCAGGGTTTGAAGAGAGAGTGCAGCATCTCTACTTCTTCTGAGGAATTATCACTGGTTACTAAAGATCTTCTAGCAAATTTGATAGATACAGCTTGATGTTATTTTTAGCCTCTGCTTTCTTTGCCGTATTCTAGTTCTGATAATTATGCATTTGAAAATATTCCCGCATTTTCTCGTAGATGCTCCATTCCTGTTGTATCCTGTTATCTCTACTCCATTTCATCATAAGAGCGTTATCCTTTGTATGAGTAACAACATGTTTAGTTTTCCTTATGTCACGTTTTCCTCAACTAAAAGCTAGAATTAGAGTATTATGAATCAGTAACAAAAATAAGTGCTCTTGTTAATGCTTTTTAGAATTCCTCCAGTGGAAAAGCTCACGGTTAGCTCTTTGGGAGCATTACTGGTAAAAAAGCTCCTGTCCCTATAGTATTTTTGCGTGAGACTTTGGTCACAATTGTCAATCAGATTGGGAAACTGAACTACCTGAAAAGTAACCCGGAAAGGAAATCCATGACAATTTGTAGTCAAGTTGTTTATTTCATTCTAGACACAAACATGAATTAAACTTCTGTAGCTACTTTTACATACATTACTATTCAGGTATCAACCGAAAAATAAAATCCTTGTAACTGAGAGGAAAAAATTGGGATTACTTACACAATATTACCCCCAAGCGTTTTATTTTACAGAAAACAGTTCGCCGCAACGTTCTGCTGCAGGCGTAACAGGTTTATGTTTAAATAGTCGCCGCGTATTTATCGAATGGTATTAAAAGCCTCGAACACACAAAAGGGCTGAGGCAGACACGTCTGTTCTCTGCCGCTCTGGGAAGCTTCACCGGTTTATGCACAGGAAAGAAGAAACGACGGACCACCGCTGGGACGGGTTCCTTGAACCCCTAAAATAGCTCCGGGAGGCATTTCCCGGAGAGCACCCGGGATGCCGTTGTTCCGCTTTGGGAACGCGCTTGTGACCGCGATCCGTGCCGGCTTCACCGTGCCGGAACGGGTGGGGAAGGGTGTCTGCGCCTGCAGCCCGGTGCCCGCTCGCAGCCCGGCTGCCCGCCCTGCGGCCCCGGTGTCTCCGCGCCGCCGCCATTAGCTCCGGGCGCGGGGTGAGGCGAGGCGAGGTGAGCCGAGGTCAGGGAGGCGCGCGCCCACCGCGCCTGCGCAGCACACGCACCCCC
>VZRS01003723.1:28279-88838 GCA_013398055.1 Ifrita kowaldi | reverse complement strand
CCCCGGGCCCTCCCCGCGGCGGGACAGCTCTGCGGGGCCTCGGGCTCCGGGCGGTGGCGAGAGCGTGCCCGGCGCTCTCCCTGCGGCGGGTGGGCTGGAGCTGCGGGGTTGCGTATGCACTTCGTAGGCTTTTCTTTTTTCCCTTTTTTTTTTGGTTCCGATAACTTTATTGCGATAACTGCAGCGTGTTCGCACGCGTAAGACCCGAGAGATTCTCAGTAGCCGCCAGCCCTTTTTCGAGTTACTGCGACCTTAAAGTCAGTGTGTTAAATACTCAATGCGTGCAGGTGTGAAATATGACCAGCGAGGGACTGGAAATCCGTGGTACTTCAGTTTTGTGTTTGGGTTAAGGTGGATCAGGATTTCTGGTTGGTTTCACTTTCAAATTCCAGCTACTTTAGGCCTCGATATAAATTGGAAATGGTTTTTTTTCCGTGAAGAGGAGTGCTTGTGAACTAATCAAACGTATTTGCAGTGAGAATTTTGTAAGGCGGTTGTTTTCATGTGCTGGTAAGCGTTAACCTACCAAGAAGCACACGGAAAGTCAGGTACGGTTTTGGCTGGAATATGAAATGGCAGGTAGAGACAGAGTGGCTGATCGTAGAACCTGATCCTCTAAATCCTTAAAGTATTTTTTCTTAAATGACTTCTTAAATGGCTGGTTGACACGCAGTGCTTTTGGTGGCAGTGTTGACTTGACCTGGCCTGCCTCTTCCTTGCTCCAGCTGCACCAGCACAACGGTTCTTGGAGTTGTGTCCCATAACTAGCTTGAGGAAATGATCCTGGTTAAAATTAACTACTGATTTTGTGTTGTTTTTTTTTTTTTTCTTTTTAATGTGGTTGTATTTAACCTATATAATTTTTCTGGGTAACAGGTGTGTCAGGAGGCAAGAGGATTGTTTAAGCAAATACCCTAGTAAAAGAATTACTTGAGAAATACACCTTGACTGTGGTAGTCCTGGCAAAGTTCAGTATGAGCAGTTGCAGTTGTTTCACAATGTTCAGTTTTACAGAAATAACATTGACTTTGTTTATAAATATCTGTGGGATTTGGGCCTGTTATTTGAAATTGGACAGCATTTGATTGTTGTAATGGAGGGATTCCACTTGAAAGTAACTGTGCTTGTAATTATTTTTTAATTAAACTAGTAATTTTCATATGTATCCACTTAAGATACTTCCTCAAACTTGTTACAGACACTGCTTTCAGATTACCAGACATAATGTATTTGGTTTAGGTTCTTTTTGTAGAATATGGCAACTTGTCTGAGAATTTTGTTGGTAAGGCAAGGGTTACTGCTTCTTAACAAACAATTCAAACAGGGAAAAAAACCCCCAAACTTCCGGGTTGATATTTAATAGTTTAAGGTGCCATTCAGCCATGTCTTGTTTTTTATTTCTTCCGCTTCATGTTCTTACATGGAAAAGTTTAACACATTTAGGCAAAACAAAAGAATGTGAGGAAAGCATAGTGTTTTCATTACTAATGCTCTTCTAAGGACCCCAAAACCTCTGCTGTACGTCACTAGGTAACTTTGCTATCTTTGTACTAAGCAGTTTAAAAACTGAGTGGTAATTACTTTAAATTTAATTAGTAGTGTTGGTTAATTAGCTTCTTAGTATAGAATTCCACAGAAGTCATGAATCTTCATGGTTGGATAGGTCTTGCAAAAGAAATTGCTGCTTTTAAGAGCTTTGAGCTTTTGCTTTTCTCCCCCTGTATTTTAAATTTCTGCAAAAAGTTGAAGATATAAACTAGTAGTAGAGTTATTGCCCCCCACCTTCTCCACATGTTCTTTATATGAAATGTTTTTATCAACTTGGAAAATTGTGAATTTTTTATTAAAAACCAATAAACTTGTGTTGAAAATAGCTGTGAATCAAAAATCCAGTTTTCATCACTAGGTAATTTCCTAATTTGAAAGCAGCTCCTTTTTTATCTATGCTTTCCTTTAGGAGATACATATAATTTGTTGTCAGTGCCTCATGGTTTTAACTTAGTTTAATAGATGAAGACTGTGGATAGCTCTCCTCTAAGAATAGAAAATTAGTATCCTAATACAGTTTTAAATACAAAATACAATTCAGAAGAAGTGGAATTACAGCTGAAATGTGCCTTTTCATCACATTGTAGTGAGTTAGTTTTTCTTGAGGCAAAGACTTTGGTAGATCTCTGAAGTAAAGAAAAGTTCATTTTAGTGTTTCAGCCTTTTTAAAGTACTAGCTTCCCTATGAACACTGCATACTGTAAAGGCAATATCCAGTGATACTGAGAAAGCAGGTGCAGAACTGTTTCTGAGGATTGGTGATATTAGTAGGTAGTGGCATAGCAAAGTCAGTAGTGGTTGTTCCTGCCATTCTTACTTTCTGTTTATTTACTTTGCAAGGTATTTTTAACCTTTCACTGTTAATGAGCTGCTTCACCACTGAAGGGGTGGCACAAGACCAGGAGGGTCACCAGGCTGTTGGGAGAACAGTAGCTGTTTAACAGTAGCTTTATCTCTAGAGGAGAAAAAAAGTGTGAGACTACAGATAGTGACCAAACCATTCAACTGTTTCTCTCATCTTAAGGTAACACTGAATTATAGTTAGTAGTATTGGTATTACTATTTTGGAGTTAGTGGTGTTTCAGAATAAAAAGACATGTTGGAAACACCAACTTCAGTCCCTTAGCAGAATCCGAAATGAAAGATTCCAGTGTCTCTCTGTAACTCTGGTGCAAGCAAGTTTGGTTATATCCATTAGGAAGGTACCTCATTCACTTCTGTGGGTGGTCCACGTGGGGAAAGGAACTTCCTAGTATACTTGGTTATTTTGTTAGCTCAATGGGAATCTGTAATGATTTGAAACTCTGTCAGACATTACGCTGTTTATTTGTTGTGGGACTTAAAAGATGTGAAATGCAAAATCACGGAAGAGAAAGGGTTCATGCAGCTGTGTGCTGCCCTGAAGGATTGAATTCTCTATCCCTACTGCTGCCACAAAATTCCTTTGTCATGTAAAAGCCACTTTAATTTTGGCATACCTCACGCCGGGGTGTGTAGTCTTAATGTTCTCTTACCATACTTTTTGTGTACATTATAAATTCTTTTTATAGCCATTTTTAGAATATATAGTCATATACATAAAACGTTCTGGTCTTCTGTGGTTGTCATATATTTAATATTATGTGGAAGCAGCAAAGCTTCACAGATTCTTTCAACAGTTTAGAGCTGTACACTTTGGACTCTTTCCAAGAGTTGCATTTTGTCATTAAAATCAGTGGATTAGTTTCCTTGTTGTGTACTGATGTTCTGAGAAACATTGCTGAGTATATTATGAAATCATCATTAGTAGTATCAATATTTTATTAAATATAGATCCTTAAAAATTAGTTATATATATGAGATTCAAGACTGATAATGACTTATATTTAGAGTGTGATGCTTTTGAAGCTTAGTAGATACTATGGGCATTCCTCGTATTCATTATAAAAATGTAGCCGAACTAGGCATAAATGTGGCTACTTCAATGCTTTGTTCTTAAAACTGTGTGTTTGATAATCTCAGGGTATGCGAGAAGGCTTCAGTTTTGAAGCTAATGTCATTTTACTGATAATGACAGCCTGGTACTACTGGATAAACGGCGTTAGACTATTATGCTTTTGTTAAAACAGAAGAAAACACTTCCTGGAGTAAGACAGATCCAATTAAAGTGGAATTTTAAAATAAATATATGTGATATCATTTTTCTATAGAGGTCCTTCTAGAGTTCCATTAAAAAGGATGTTTGCAGGTACCTCTGAGCTGGTTTTTGATGTATGTTATTTTGGTATATGGCCAGATCCATAAAATAATACAGACGAGTCAAAATAGATTTAGATGGATTTTGTGTTTCCAGCCCCAAATAAAATTTGTAGCCGTGTTAGAGGTTTTTAGGTTTTCACTAGTAAAGTTTTCCAAACTTGAACACTGAAGTTTTGTTCCCATTCACATCTTCCAGAATCTTATCACAACTGAGCATCTTGGCTTCTAAATCTATTTACTATTCATAAATTAGGCAATCTGTAAATTAGGCCTTCACTTGTTCAAAGGCATGTTCAAACCACACCTCAGGCACACCTATGGAATTGGACTTGGACCAAAATCCTGTGGTGACTCTCTCTTTTGTTCAGAAGCACAAAGGAGTGAGGAGGAAGAGGTTTTGTTCATGTCTCCTTTAAAAAATAGAAACACCCAAAATAAACAACAAACCAACAAAACTCCAAAGCCTAGAACCTCACTTTTCCTTGCAGACAAGATGATTAAAGTCTAATTGGGCTAAAGAGATATACTAGGGCAGTTGTTTTATTGGAGGAAAAGGAGATTATATATATACCTGTATTCTGGCCTGTGTTCCGTTTAAAATTTTGAATGCCATTACAAACTGGAAACCATGATTTGTGTGTCTTGTTTGCTGCCCTTCTCCCTAGAGAGGCATGCATGCTGCTGGTGCTGCTCTGTCCAGCAAAGCTTTACTTTTTATTTTTGCTTCCATATTCTGAAAATTGCCACTGAAATGAGAAGTTAGGAGTTGATGCATCTTCCCAGTGCGATGCAGAGCCTGCTGAGAGATATGGTTTAAACACCATTTGGCAGAGTAGGGATTGGCTTTCCAGGTTCTGTGTTCCAGGTTAGTGTGCTGTAACCCTGTGCTGATGGACAAAATGAGAGCACATCTTTTCCCCTGCTGGCATGTTAAAAGAATATATTACTCCTGCTTTGATGGGAAAAGCTTAGCTATGTGTACGACAAGGACAGGGACCAGGATTGTGGCTACTAACCTTACCTGTGCCCTAGGCCTTCAGAAACGGGTGAAGGTGAAGGCAAAATACTGTGTTCACTGGTTACTTACATAGTTTGCATGTCTTACTAACTTTTGAAAAATTCTTGCTGAGTGTTGCAACTCTCCCTGGCTTTGATACTCAAGAATTGTAGATCCTTTTGTATGGAATCCCCTTTTTGTGCCCTGTTTTAGTGAAGACTGTGTGCCTTTGGTGTTGTGCTGCCTATTACAGCCAGAGCAGGCAGCAGAACTTACTAACCACATTGCATAGTAGGGGTTTTGCTGTGAGACACTTAGAAAAGGAGGAATACCTGGGAATGGCTCATCATCTAGCATGGTGGCAGAATTTTAAGTGCTTTATAGTAGAGAATAATGTTGGTAATGACCTCATCTACCAGTTGTTTTTAGCTTGTAGCTCCAGAAGTTTGTGAGGGTATCTCCGTTGCTTGCAGAAGAATGATCCCAGATCCTATAAGTGTGTCATCATCTGCCGAACTGGTAGATCTCCAGAAAGTTTCAGCACTTTCTTCATTGGGGCAAGTATTTGTGAACATAGAGGAGCCAGGCTGGCCTGTAAGAAGTGGCTCTCGTAGGAGGTTAATGTGTGAGTTTCCTAATGTACATTAGAAACACTGAAGAAATACGTATTTTTACATCTTATATTATGATCTTAATGAGAGTATGAGATACTAAGCTGCCTAAAAAAAAAGATACTTCAAAATACATTAATACAGCTATTTTAATATTTCAAATTTTGAGAATCCTGCTGGTGTTATAAATAAAACATAAGTCTCCATTTTTACATTTGAATAAAGTTTTTAATGAAATAGTAAATAATAGTTTCTGGCATTTAAGGGCATTTGAAGTGTTTGGCGGCTATTGCATTGCGTGTTAAATACAATTTCAGCAACTGCCTGTTGAGGTTTGGCTATTACTGACATGAACCCTGGAAGAATAATGTTCCAGGAGTTTAGTGGTTGCTGTTGAGAAGATGGTTGTGAATACAGAGAAGGTAAACTCCTGCTGCTGTGCTAAGGTAGAAGGTATGTAATTTTTCAGTTTACTCTTACTAGAGACATGTTAAACGTTCGGATTTTCATCAGTCATCCAAAAGCCTCAAGATATGTTAGGAGAAAAAACCTGTCTTGTTTCATGTGATAACTTTCCCAGTCCATAGTTCCCCAAAGCTTTGTTTGAAACCTATTATGAAGTTGTAAAAAGATAAATCAAAAATATTTTGCCAAAATATGTTTATTTCCCTTGGCTCAGTAAACAATTAGGAAATTTTCCTCAATTAAAAGCTGTAGGGAGTTGCCTTTTTTTAAGCCTGTTTTCCTAAGAAAATGTGATTTATGCTTTTTCCTTGTTTTCTCTCATTCTTTCCTTACATATTCACGAGTAGCTTTTGAAATCGTTGACCAGTTGTAGCTGTGTTTGTAGGAGGGATGGAAATTGCAGACTGTAATGTCACCACAGGTTTTGGGAAAATGGGCAAGCTGGGTAGAGAGAAATGTGTAACTGCCCTCTCTTGAGAGAGAGATAATGCAATGGGATTTTGGTACTGACCTGTTTTTTTCAGCATGCACTGGGTCTGTGTTGGATAGGAGAACGGGAGTAGTGTGTGTCATCAGGGCTTGAGGAGACAGGAGGAACATTGGGCTATTTTGGAAAGGGATGGGAACCAACAATACTGTAGTGTGACATTATAGCAAAATAATAATAAAAATAATATTTTCTTGCAGTATAAGAACAAAAGACAGTATTTCCCAAGTCAGATTTCCAGTAAGCCCACTCCACTGTCTTGTAACACAGACTTACTAGTTGAAAAGCAGGAGCTGAACTTATGTCTAGAATGGCATTTCTTGTCTTCTTTCCTGTCTGGCCTGTATTTGCATTACCAGTTTATCATGATAAACTGCAGACTGAATCTACCTCATTATGTTGAACTTGAAGATTTTTATCAAGTCTCAATAGAGAAATATCTCCTGCTGGTTGGTTTAGAAAAACTCAAAAACTTAGTAATGGTAAAAGTGAAGAAAACTTTATTAGCTTGTGCTGCTTTCATTTCTAGAGAATTCTCTGCTGTATAATATGAAATATACTTGTCAAGCCTTCAGTAACCAACATAATCTTCACAAATTTTAATTTATTGATTTCAAGTGTTAAACTAGTTCATTTTTTAAATATTGTAGCAGACTGAAAAATAGGTGGTTTTGGCTTGTGCTTATTTTAAAGTAGTTTTCATAGTAACAACAAATACTCTAAAGGAAACTGGATTTTCCTCTACTGTGAGTAGAAAAGCAAGTAGCAGCATGAATCACAGCTTCCAAGAACTGTCAGAATAGGAATGCAGATGCTTTCTCTCTCTCTCTCTCTCTCACACACACACACGCACACACACTTTTCTGTCAGTTTCAATGTAGTAACGTGATTTAGTAAAGTTTTCTTGCCATCCACAGCAGCAACATCCATTACATGTAATCAAGCTACTACTAGCAGTTGTGTGTTTAGAACTGCAGTTCAGAGCTTGTATGGTAGTTCCACTGATAGTTTTCTAACATCTCAGCAATTTTACATGTAATATATTTTTCTGGAAATGTTTTTGTTGTTAAAATGTTCTACTTCATGTTTTTATATAGTCTCTTTTTCCAGCTCAGAAGCTTTAGCTAAACACTTTGTGCTGCCCTAAAGCTTTTCATGATGTTTCATAGAAAATAAGATAGAGTTTCAGCCTTGAGAAGCTTGTGATCTGAATTTCACTGACATAGAAAATGAGGAGAATGACCTCAGAAATGGGGACAAGGATTCAAATTAATAAGCGAGTTATAGTGGGTGAATTAAAGTTTCATTTCTAAGAACCTAAGATAGATCAGCAACAAGTAATATGGAGAATATAGAAGCAAAAGACAGCATAAAGCAAGTCCAAGTAATAAAGGGATTTGGAGGAAAAGAAACAAAATATTTTGCAGGATCTGGAAAGCATAATGAAATCAGAAAAGTAGTCTGAATCAAGAGGAAGAATAACTAGAAGGTTTTACGAAATAGGGCAGGAAAAAGATCTATAGAAACCTACAAATTATGTTGATGGGTTTAGCTCTTCTGAAGAAAAAAATGATTAGGTAAAGGTAAAGGATTTGAGAATATGCTGTTTTGGTCAGTTTGGTAGGGAAGTTAGGACACAAATTCTAGTACTAAGTTTTTTTTTTTTTTTTAAATTCTTTAAGAAATGTAGCTGTCACTTGAACTTGCTTTTAAAGTGAGTGGCAAAACAACAGGCATCTGTGCCTGAAAATTTCGTCTCAGGCATTCCTGTTGCTCTGTCCCTACCTTCTATTACACACAGTTTTTCTACAAGCTGGAGGACTTCATGTGAATTTCAGTACAATTGAGGGTGGGACTATTGAAGTTTTTAACATCAGTGGTGATTGACACTCTACCATTTTATCTAAGTCAAAAAGATCACAACGTTTTTTCACTAAAATAACTGAAATTGCTTTTCCAAATTATTTTAGGTAAATTTGTACTGCCTTTATATAGACAATTAGGTTTATGGTTGATTCAGATTGATATACGTTAAACTTTGTGTTGCCGACATAAGAAATGAAAAATAATCTTTCATAAACTGGGATAGATTTTTTTTTTAATGCACCTGGACTTCCTGCCCTGTAGAATATAGTTTGCCATTTCTTATCTATGTACTGCTATTTGATTCAAAACATTGATTTCTAACATTGGAGTATTTCATTTGACTGCATAGAAAAATAGGTATGTGGGTGATAATGGTCTGCATTTCTTATCCCATTAGACTTGGCAGTAGATCTTCCTCAAACATTGGCATTCTTCTTCCTCAGTTTGACAGCTTCTTCTTTCTGTTGTATGTACTGGGGGACAAGGTGGTAAAGAATGGGTTTAGAAGTTACTTTGTTTTGGTTATTTTATGTCAAAGGAAATCCGCGTATCCTTGCATACAATTGAAGGGAATAGATTTATGTATGCCTTAAAGGATGTGCTTTGCCACATGGGAGTGCTGCATAGAAAATATCAACAGTGGGCAACTAGCAGTAGATTTTCCAGCAGGATTGTCATCAGTTAGATGATATTACCAAGTTGGTGCATGTGTATTTAAAACACAGCACAGTGTGTAGGAATACAGAATTTATGATCTGTAGCAGGTGGGGAGCCATTTCTTCATTGAATAAGGAGATATTTGTGTATAGAAATCTCTGTTGTATAGTTAGCTTTTGCTCAGCACATCTTATTGAAATTGTTTTTTTATTAGTGAGGGGAGTTTGATTAGTGAGTGGAGGGAGTCTTGTGCTGTTGCATGCCGTGTTCTCTGAGAGTTTCAGGTTGTGTTTGTTCTGAGGTAGTTCATGTGTCCTGTTTGAACCATAGTACACACAGTTAAGATTTTATTGATGCATTTTCTTATCGGAAGTTTGCATACTGTATTATTGATGATCTGCAAGGTCATAATACAATTCAAAGCAATTTTAATGCAATAATTGTAATATTAATGTTTTGTAGACATTGTCACATCTGTAAATTTAATGTTACCATTGGGATATTGCATTTTTCTCACAGCTTTGGATTTCAGACAGTGCCAGAGCTACGTAAAAGGTGGTATCTGATGGTGAAGTTCTCCTTCATGAGTATTTACTTCACTATATTGAATAGATGAATTGGAAAGTAAAATTGTGGACAATTTAAGGATGCATATAAAATGACTGAAATGGCAGGAGAGAGAACAGAAATAATCAAGGGCTCATCCCCGAAAGTTGTTTTGAACAGAATAATTTTTATTAAACTGTGGGTTTTTCTGTTGTTTTTCAGAAGACTGTGCCAAAGAAGACTTTTACTCAGATGACATCACGTTTGGACTACTAATGCTACCCACCCACTCTACAAGGCACAATGTATTTCTAGGTAGTTTAAGTAAGTATGTAGATTTTATTGCTACTGGAACTGTAGTGCTTTAAACAGAAATATCTATTTCTCAACCTCAGGCAAGGTAGATATTCCACTTGAATTTGAGATTCAAATTAATGGGGTGTGTGGGCAAGAATAAACTTCAAATAAGCTTTTTGTAAGTTTTTATCCTGTATACTGGGGCTTGAATGAAACAACTGAACTGTACCTGAGCTGCCTTGGAAACTAGAAGGAAGAAAAAGCCCAGAGGTTATGAAGGCACTATCCCCAGCAATGCAGTGGGCTAATGTGGCCCTGTGGTTTCTGGAGACTAGAGTGGTATGACTCCCAGGGTTGCAGTGTTGCAGTGAATGAGCATATGTATTGCCATGCTCACTGCTTTTCTGAGTGGGGATTTTTTTTTGTTTGTTTTGGATTTTTTTTTTTTTTGCAGATGCTTTTGTTAAAGTTGAGATGACTTAATAGCCCATTCATGTAAGGATATAGAAGAAGAACGCATCTTACTGGGTTCAAGTACCAGTATCTCTGTTCACATGTCACCTTATTTATGAAAGGGTTGCTTCTCCCCACTTCCTTGATCGGGCACTGTGTGCTGTCCAGCTGAGGATGGGCCAGGAGGTGCATATTTTCATCTTTGCAAGATTTGTCCATGTCATATCTTGCAGTAAGGTCACTGATTGCTTTGTGCATCACACAGAGGGAAGCACAGAACAGCAGTGTAGTTTGTTTATGGTTCATCTTTTGAGCAACAAAGGAGTTTTTATTCAATATATCATGAGGATCATGGTCATGGCCCTCTGTAGATGTCATGTATGTGTTTTTATGTTTTATCTTTCTAAGCAGGTGTTATTTTTCAGATGTTCTGTTGTTTTTTCGGTGGGTCAAAACATACACTTTTATACTGGGTCAAAAAAGCCTGTAGAAATGGATCTATTTATGTAGATCAGACATTGTTCCAATCTTGCTGAAACAGGATTATTTTTTCTTGCTGGTAGAAAGCCTTCCTGTATTCCTAATAGCTTATAATGCATTGGAGGTGCTTGGTCATGCATGAAGTTTGGTCATGAATGGAATTACAGGTAGCAGTGCTTGTAGTTAATGATGCTTGACATTTTCTGTTCCAGAACCCTGGTTTTAGTTGCTTATAATTTAGTAAGACTTAAATCTCTGTGTTATATATCTCCTTCACCTAAAATTCAACTAAACATCATCTTATGTCTGAGAATGAGTTGAGAGGGAAGAACATACTGTTTTCTTGATGCAAAATGCAATGACAATCTTGCCACTGGAAAAATAAAGCACCTGCATATGCTGGAGCAAGCACTCAAGTTTTTAGGAGAAACAAATTGTTATACTGCAGTATCAGCCTGCTTTTCTTCTGCTATCCCACTTACTTTAGGCAGCATGATAGACTTCTGAAAATATGTTTTGTACCAGTTCAATGAATTTCCTAAATCCATTTCTTCTGTCCAAATCAGATGAGGTAGATATATTCCAAATCCTTTTAGTCATAAGCAGACAGAGCTACTGAGCATGTTCTAGCTGGACTGTGAGAAGTAAACAGGTCTAATCTCCTCCACTCCATTGTAGTGTCAGGTACAAACATTGAGTAAGAAGATTTTCTTCTGTGCTCTTTGTGCTTTTCCTTAACCCTATCACCCATCTACTGTTGATTTGGTCCTTCAGATTCTGCTTCAGCAGTATATTTCCATAACTGTTGCCCATTTTTTCATTCAACTTTTCTCTATTCTTTGCTTTTTCTCTTTATTGCTACTCTTGTGTTCACAACAGACCGTAATAAAACCGATTATTTTGAACAATGCAGGTTGTGTGTGGTTAAAAGTTATGAAATACTTCTTTTTGAGTATCCTGAAAACCTCTGTGTGTTGTGCATCTATGGTGTTGCTTTTCAAGTAACATTTTTAGAACATGAAGACCATATTTCTTCTGAAATAGAAAGGCAATATACTTTAAATTTTCAAATTATGTACCTGTGAAAATTTGTATAGTGTTTTTCTTAAAAGACAGTTTTTCTTTAGGAATTGCTCTAAAGAGATCTGATTTTTTGTTTTCATCTAAATTTAGCAAATGTAGAGAGAAGCCCATTCTTTCATTTGCAAAATCTTCTGGAAATTTCTTTGGATGTTGTATACTGAACGTCAGTGAAACTGGATGAGTCTGAATAATTTGGTTATTCTAAGCAACTAATGAATCGATTGTATGTGAAAAAAAAAGATTAAAAAATCCTGTTTGTAACTTAACAGTTCTAGGAGAAACTCTGGCATATAACCTAAAATCTAGAGGATTAAATTATTATATAAATAACATAGCCCGGAAAAAAAAGGGCAGAGATTAAGCAATGTATTCCTGGCTTTACATCTAAGGTAAAAAGCTGTGTATACACCAAATACATTTTACCTAGTGTTTCTTTAACGAAGTTCTTGCATTCTGTAAATTGCTTGATTAGCTTCCTGTAGTATTTCTGTGTTCCTGTGGCTGTTCTCCGAGATGATATTTAGAACCAGGCTAATTTCAGTCTTAGAGTAGACTAATAGTCCTGTGTCATTAATCTGATTTTTCTCAATTCCTGTAGTTGGTTACCATTGGATTTAGAAATCAATTTGAGTCTTTGCAGTAAACCCATGATCATCTTTACTCCTTTTAAATTTTGTTTGAGTTAGGGCAAATCAAATCACAGTAGTAGTGCTTACAAACGTGTCTCAGACTATATTATCTGAATTTCCAGGGAAAAAACAATACTGACACCTCTGTCTGAAAGTTCAGAGGTGCAAGAATATTTAGTTTTCCCTTGCTGTATTTAATAGCACAGGTAATAGGAGGAAATGAATGAATGAATAAATGAGAGAAAGGCTGAAAGAAATAAGGTAGAAACAAGAAGAGAACTAAAATATTTGAAATGAGAAAACAGAACATAAAAGATGAAGTAAATAAGCGAAGAAAAGAAATTAAGCCTAAGGAATAGGGATATTTAGATTCTGCTGAATCTAAATTATATTCTGTTGAATTCTGGCACAGGGGAAATAAATTTTTTGTAGTCTTTTATCGTGTGGTTTTTTTTTTTTTAATTGTGAGGCATTTTGAGGAATGCTTACAGAATTTTTGTAAAGCCTTTCAGTGCCATCAAGTATTCTCTTTTGTGACATGACATCTCTGTTGATTAGTCCAGTTTGAAAAGATAGGGTGTAACTTCAATGTATGCATTACAGTTGTGATTTGGATGATTAAAACTGCTTTGGAGAAGATCTCACTGTTGTCTCCCCTTACCACTTACTTGCTCAGTGTGTTTGAGCTCCATTGCTTTCTCAGAAGACTAGTCTGTGAGTTCTGCTGCAGGTGCAAAGTGCTCTTCTGTCTCTACTGGGGACATAGAGTTCTGCATCCATCATGAAATTCCTGGAAAAATTTGAATGGTCCATGTGATAGTGATGTTTGCTTCTGGAGACCAGATGAAATCTAATCCAAAATAAACCCTCTTGAACAGCTAGCATAGGAGTGTCAGCACCAGCTGCTTTGATCTACTGATCCATTTCTACGGTTTCAGATTACTTTCTAATGGGGACAGAGTCATAATTGTTCACATTGGTTATAGGTCAGTAGATGAGGGCAGTGAATCTCCTGAGATCTGTGTATCTATGCTACAAATCCAGCCATAAGTTGGGGTGCTGATTTTGAAAAATTTTGAAGTGCGAAGAATATTTTTTTTCAATTTTGTTAATATAAACTGTCAGTGAAATAAATAAATACTATAAATGACAGTGGTTCAAACGACTAAATCGTAACTGCCGTTTGTAATTCTGATTGATTAGTTTGGGTTTTTGCCATGTTTATATTTTTAAAGTGTTAAACAGAGGAGTCTTTTGGTTTCTTTCATTTTATAATTTTAGTATAGAACTCTAAAATATGTATGCTTCCCACCTCAAATGTTTTGCTTGAGCTGCTCGTCTGCATTGAAGAAAACCCCAAGGCCAGTGTTTTATGGCAGCCATTAAGTAAGAACAAGACAAAAAATGAAAAAGAGATGGTCTTCGCAGGTGTTTGCAGTTATTACCCTTTCTCATGCCTTAGCTGTCATGAATCATGACAGACTTTTTTTTTTTGCCTGGAATAAATTCCTCAATTGTTAAGGTTTTGGAAATCTAAGTAATATTTAGGTGCTAGTGTTAAATCATTTTATTTCAATATAGCAGTTGTAAGTCCTCTCCATCTGCCCTGTTCAATTTTAAGTTCAGAGTTTCCCAAGAATTTTGCCTGCTTAACGGTAGCATAATATCCCACATATCTATGTCAGTGATTAGGACTAAATTCAGTTATGTTTCTTGTTTATTAGATCTTTGCAGAATCTAGACCTTGGCTTTCAGCATTTTTTCCAGAAAATTTCTGAGATTCATTGAAGATTTCTGATGATAAGGACATTTAAACCTACAGCCTTTTAATATAATCATTAAAATCCACCCAAAACTATTAAGGTTGTAACAACACAAGTAGCAGCAGCATTTTGAAACTTTTTGAAAAAATCACTGGCTTTAATAAAAACAACGAAGTTATTTGCAGTATTATTTAATTTGTTCAAAATTGAGATATAAGCCTCAATTTAAAATGAAGAAAAATGTTGAGAGTCAAAATGTGAGTTGTAAGCCAGTAAGTTATGAAGATTCCTCATTATTTTAAGTATTCTTGCCTTAAGACTATTTCGCTATTATGTTGAAGTGCTCTGTTTGTTTATTTTTTAAATGTGTTTGGTATAAGTAAATTGTTTCAAGCTCTAGTGTGTGCTTAAATACAATACAGCTGTTTTCATTACCCTGTTAACATATGGCCTGAACATAAAATTCATGTTAGTTTCAGGACTTCCTGTGAATATTGATAACTTTTGGTATCCCATTCCTCAGTACCAGTGTTTAATAGGCCACTAGCAAGATCCTAGGTCTTTGAAACTGTTCTCGCAATATGTTGAGCAGAAGGGAATTAAATAAAACCTGATTGTGATTTTCATTTTTGATAGCTGATACGTAATTGTAAATTGAAATAGCTATAATGCTTTTATAAATATTTCTTAGTGTTGCTTTTAGGGACCTAAGTGCTGGATGATCTAAGTCAGGTTTTGTTAATTAAGTGGGAGAAGAGCCTATGAGGGATAGAACCACCCACTGTGAAGGGGCCTCGGTCGCAGCAGTGAAAGTCTCTGATGGTGGGAGTGACTGCCAGAGTGGCTCCTGGATGGTCAGACAGGGAACTTTCCTTAACATTGGCATCTCAAGAGTGCAAAGACTTTGAGGTGCAGGAAATAAGCACTCAGAAACATATATCTTGGTACATAGAAATAATGTGGTCTGATCGTTCTGTGAAAGAAAAACTTAAGAATTGTAAAAGATAAAAATTTAAAAACTGAGGAAGAGAGTTTAAAGTCACACAAGTGTAGCAAGTGTGGTCCTAAGTAGTTGACAGGATTTTTTGTTGAGTATTCTAGGTGGTAAAAAGGATGAATAGTTCTCACAGAAATAACTTTGAGTATTCGTTTGAAACTTTGTAGGGTTTATATGGGGTGTCAGGATAGAATCTGAATTTCCAGAAATACAAAAAGGAGCTGAATTTGTGACCTGCCCCCCCCCAATCTAATCTTGAAAATTCTTATCGTAAATCTTGTAGCTGCAAAGTGTTTAAGAGCTTGGTGTAGAATTTTCTGATACGTTTTGTCTTTCAGTCAGTGTCATGATTTTAAAATATTGTTGAAAGATTGGGAGATACATGACAGAACTTTGCTATGAGCATTGAATTAGAATTAGAAGGTATTGAAAGCCTTCATTATAAAAATTCCCAGTCCCTGAAGAGTAATATTCTCATCATAATTAATCAACTTAATTTACAATTAAATCGACTGTACCCAATATTTTGAAGATGATACTCATATATGAGAAGAAGGAATTTGTTGTTTGTCTTTTGCTGTTTCTCTGGTGACCCTCAGAAGGTGATTTCAGTTGGTTTTCTGACTTAGCTTTGCACAAGCTCTGAAAGTTTCAGAGGAGTGCGTGCTTCTACTGCTCAGGAGAATAAAGAAAAAGTGAGAAAATTTGTTATCTACATAAATAGGTTATGTTTTAGAAACACAGAATGTTAAAAAATGTTATATGTTAAATGTTACAGTGTTACTTCAAACTGTCATTTTTCCTTGAGCTTTGTTTCCTGAACATTCAGAAATTCAGTTGTGTTCAGTGCTCTAATGTTTGAATTAAGTAAAGATACTCTTTCTTTATTTCCATTTAAGAATATATGCAGAATGATTACAGTAAAATTAAATTAAATTTGGAGTTTATTTTATGTACTTTTTTGCTATTGCTGCATTGCTGTTTCTGTTTAGTTCATGCAGCACTATCTCTTTTGTTACATTAACGTATCATCTTTCCTACCTGAACAAGTCCAATGACTGACTAAATGCTGGCTGATTCCATTTCCTTTGGATTCTTGCTTGTAGCAGAGTGGCAAAGGGATACTTAGCATCTATACCCAAAGTGGTTACAAAGTGTTTTGCCAAAAGTTTTTAGGGACAAGAGAAATAAACTTGTTTTGTCTTAATTTTGTTCATTCTTTAGCTAAAACAGGAGTTGTTTCCTCTCTGTATCAATTGCAAAACTCTTCTGGTTTGTTAGTTTTTGGGGGTTGTGTTTCTGTTTTGTTTTGTTTGTTTGTTTGGGTTTTTGGTTGGTTGTTTGGGGGGGGGTGTCCCCTTTCTCTGTTAAGGCACTTCTTCCCTTTGTAATAGGAAGTGCTTGTTCTTTATCTCAGGTCTTGGAATCACTGTAATTCCAGTTGAGCCCACATTCTTCTTTTGGAAGTTCTGACAAAAGAGTAACTCTAGTGTTTTCTTTAGTGAAATTAAAATTTGGAATTTTGTAAGTATAGTATTGGGGTTTTATTTACAGTATAAGCTTGTTTTTCAGTAACAGGTAGTTGTATTGAGGGATAAACTGTAGGATCTGGCAGACACTAGAATTCTAGAAAACTGAGTTCTTTTGTTAAAGCTTGTTAACCATAGGAATAAAATAGTAAGCATGCTAATACAAAAGTGTATTTTGCCACATATTTTTTTGATAGAATCATAGTAAGGCTTGGTTTGGAAGAGACCTTAAAGATCATCTAGTTCCAATCCCCCTCCCCCATGAGCAGGGAATGCCATTCACTAGATCAGGTTACTCAGGGTTACATCCAGCTTGGCTTTGAACACTTCCAGGGATGGGGCATCCACAACTTCTCTGGAAAACCTGTTCCAGTGCCTCAGCACCCTCTGAAAAAATAATTTCTTCCTAACATCTAATCTAAATCTTTACTCTTTTAGTTTCAAACTGTTCCTCCTTGTTCTGTAATTATCTGCTTGTGTAAAAAAGTTGCTCTTCCTCTTTTTTAAAAGCTCCCTTCAAGCCACTGGAAGGCTGCAGTGAGGTTTCTGTGGGGCCTTCTCTGCTTCAGGCTGAAGAACCCCAGCTCTCTCAGCCTGTCTTCATAGGAGAGGTGCTCCAGTCTTCCGATCATCTTCATGGCCTCCTCTGGGCCTGCTCTGACAGGTCCATGTCTTTCTTGTGTTGAGGATCTGAGAGCTGGATGCAGTCACCCCTTGTCACTGGCCTTCATGTGGTCAATGACATAGAGTCATGGACCACAACTCTCTGGCTGTGTCCAACCATCCAGTTCATTTTCCCTCCAATAGTCCACCATTCAAACCTATGTCCCTCCAATTTGGCGAAAAGGATGTTGTGTGGGACCATGTCAAAAGCCTTACAGAAGTCTAGTTAGATGACATTGGTTGGTCTTAACCTTGTCAACTGTTGCTCCATCATAGAAGGCCTCCAGATTGGTCAGGCATGATTTGCCCTTAGTAAAGCTGTGCTGGCTGTCTCTGATCACCTGCTTGTGTTGTATGTGCCTTAAAATTGCTTCCATGGTCTTCCCACACACAGAGGTGAGGTTCATTGTTCTGTGGTTCCCCGGGTCTTCCTTTCTCCCTTTTTTAAAAAACAGGACTGACGTTTCTGTTTTTCCACTCAACAGGGTTTCTGTCTGACTGCCATGGCTTTTTCAAATATGATGGAGAATGGCATGGCAACATCATCTCATCAGGTCCCATAGACTTGCAGCTATTCAGTTTCAGCAAGTGGTCCCAAACCTGCTCTTCTCTTACAGTGGAAATACACTGAAATGACCATCCCCTAGTGCTTCCCATGTTTCATTTTGTTCTTCTTTCAGCTACCTCATTCATTTTCCTTTTGTTACCACTTTGTCGTCTCCAAAACGATGAGCAGGACTTCTGGGGGAAGTGGTGGGTGGAGGTAGGGAGGAGGAACTGCTTGTTTGGTAATTTTTGACTTGGACTGCACTTCAGTGTTGAAGCTTAAAATTTTCCAATTCTCTCATTTTATGGAAATGTGAGGTCTCACTTCTTTCTTTTTGAAGATGCTTCCCAGTGAAATGCACTGCCTACTCCATTTTTCAGGCAGGCAAACAGTCCAGTCTTCACAAAAGCTTTATAGAATAATTTAGCTGTGCATGAGTCACCCATACTGGGGAATTTAGGCATCAGAAGCACTTCCACAGCTGCACAAATCATGGATTGTGCAATCAACTTGTAAAAAATAAAGTGATGACTAGCACTAAATATTTTTAGAAGTGTTTTACTTACATGCATGCATTTCTACATGATACAGATAATTAAGTTTCGGATAAAATACTAGCTTTCTGAAACACCTGTCACATGTTCTTGGGTGTTGCTGTTAGCAACTGTTGTCATTTTAAGAAAATTATGTCCATTTGGTATACCTGTACGGTTCTAAGTGTTACAAATAGCTGCTGGTGGTATAAATCATTAATCAAATTTTCTTAGTTTCAGATTATTAATTTAGAGGAATATCCTTGTATAATTATCGGTACTGAGGATCTTCCTAAAACCATCCAAGTCTGTGCTAATTAACATGCTATTTGATAGATAGTTTGACAACTAAGCAACACATCAGGTGTATATATTTACATTTTGCTTGAGATTCTCATTGACTCTAAGGCTGAGTTCTGGGTTTGTTTTCATATCCAGAAGCTGATCCATGAGTCTGGATCAGGATATAAAAATAAGCCGCATTCTGCCCAGAAGCTTTTTGTCATGGATTGCCGTATGAGATGGAGCAGTGCATGGGAGAGTAGAGATGTTTCATTTAAATATGAAGCAGGCTTCTCAAGTAGTAGCTGCAATGCTCATTTCTTTGACCACAAATTTGAATCTCGTTTTTCCTAATTTTGTTCTCTGGTTATAATTTAACGCATGGTGTAGGTCAGCATGAAATGGCACTGTTGCCAAAAGATGTCTAACCTATGGTTTGCTGCTTCCCCTTCCCCTGTGCCAACACAGCTTTTGAGCAGTCAAATGGTGAAACAAATGTAGTTGATTTAGCTGAATGAAACAACATTTGGGTTAGTTTTGGGCCGGACCAGTTTTAGGCTCTGTTGACTGATCACATATTAATGCTAGTTGAAAAGAGGGAATTTAATATGGCCATGGAAATGAGTGGTCAGAGTAACGATCAAAGGCTAACGTTATGAAAACTTCTGGCTTGATCAAGGAGACTGGTAAAAGTGCTTACTAATATAAGTTGCTGCTAGGGCATGAAGCTCCTGATCTCGTTAGCCATGTAGCTACCTGTGTGGTCTGTGTGTGTATTGCTTTTGCTATCTTTCATGTGGTAATTCTTCATCTGTGGACAGATTCAGAGGAAGTACTTAGTCTTACTTCTCCCACATTCTAGGTAAATACCCTGACCATGAGTTAGGAATTAGTCTTTGTCTTCTATTTAAAGAAAACCAACCAACCAAAAAAAAACCTGCAAAACAAAGCAAGCAAAAAACCCCCAACAAAACAAAACCACCTGCAAAAATCCCTTGAGTTCATTTCGTTTAGTTGTCTGGCATGGTGTGCTCCTTCCCCTCTGACCCCTCCCTCACTTTTTCATGTGGGCATAACTGAGAAGCGGTAAGATGTTTCTGGATGTGCTAGATACTTGTATCTTAAAGAAGGTGATAATATAAAATACTATGATGTCCCTTAAAACTGGTTTAAGGCTCATAAGCTATGTCCTTTGTGGACTGTAAGGGGCGAGGATGAAGCAGGGCAGCAAGTAAGATTACAGCTTTGGGCTTCAGGAGAGCTAACTTTTGCCTCTTCAGGGATCTTCTTGAAGTTTAGATGAGTCCTGTGAGAGAATACCAGACTGCAGATTTTACACCATCTTTAGCACTTTTTCCTTAGCACAGTGAACTTTAATTTAGGGTCTGTTCTTGAGCTGGCTAGCTGACTGCAGGTTGTATCTTCCCAGAATTCCATTAAAGGAAATGGAGATTTACACAGGGATGTGAAAGTTTTCGGTTTTGAATCGTAACACTAACAGGTTAGTGATTAGCTTCTCTTGACCTAAACTCCTGTTGTGAATTACTGGTTTTGTGCTAAGCACCATTTAAAGAGGCAGTAGGTGCACTTTTAAGCCAGACTTGGTTATGCAATATATATTGTATTTTAGATGTGCAAGCACAGCACATACTCAAGTCTGATCCGGGGTACCCTGTTATAGATCCAGCAGTGGCAGATGTAGCTAAGAGGTTCCTGCTCTTCTTTGTAGAGGGGTACTGTTTCTTAGCTGTGCCAATTTTCAAAGGTACATAGAGCCACACTTTTAAAATAGTCTTTATTATTTCATTCTTATTAAAACTGTGTGATATGTGCATTCTTTTAAACACATAATTTCACATATCTGCTTCAGTGTGTGGCCAGAGCAAAAGGGGTGTGCACCTCCAGTGAGAGCCAAGGAATGGTGGAGCCTTATAAAAATGGGAGCAAGTGGGATCATAACATGTAGCCGCTGTCTTTTTTTGTACAGACTAGTTGCACAGGATTTGCAAATATTATTTCTGCCACACTTACAGCTTTGTTATTGAAGGAAGGGGGTCTCTCGTAGGGAACTGTGTGTACAAATGACTAAGAAAATATTTTAAACGAGACTACAGAAGAATAGCAGCTGTTTCTGATGGCTAGGTTATTAAATGCTGCCTTTCAAACTTATCTTATGAACTTGGGTTTGTACTATTTTTAATTGTCCTTTTTGTTTTTCTGATTTGGGGAGCTTGTTCACTGATGACTCAGAAAATTTGTATTGTATCATTTTCTTTTAGTATCTTTGTTAGTAATTTGATGGAGGCACCTAAACAACACCTCAGGTATTTATAAGTGTAGTTAGTTGGGATCCTGGAAGGCAAAATACGGACAGCCTGGAAAGGAATGGAGGGGAAAAAAGCCTGGTAAGTGCTTCAGCACCCCACAGCCAAGGATCAATTATTAGACACCTGGCAACCTGCTCAGTGCTTTCCTGGTCACCCCCAGGGAGCTGAAGGGAAGCCAGGCTCAGGCAAAGAGCCCAGATTGCTAGCAAATTCCTGGTGAGGTGGCAGGTCTGAGGATGTTCTGAGAAGTCAGTTTGGTGAGTCAGAGACCAGATCAGTGGGATGCATGGACAAGTGTGGGCCAGGTTCGAATGTATCATGTGATTTAGGTTGGAAGGCACCATAAAGATCGTCTAGGTACAGTGTTTCCCCTTTTCCAGTCACCTGGAACTTTGCTTGATTGCCTTGACTTTTCAAATATTACAGAGAATGGCTGTTCAAATACATCAACCAATTCCCTCAGGACTCCCAAGGTGCATCTTATCAGATGTCATGGACTTACGTACAATTAGGTTCCTCAGGTGATTGAGAATCTGATCTTCTCTTACAGCAGAAGGGACTTTGTTCCTCTAGTTTCTGTCTTGCAGTCCATCCATTCAAGAAGTGTGGGAAGAGAGATTGCAAGCCAAGACTGAGGCAGAAAAGTTGTTGAGTACCTTAGCCTTCTCCTCATCTGTTGTCACGAGTTTACCAGCCTTGTTTAGTGGGTGTGTACACCTTCTTTGACCTTCCTTTTGTGGTTAATATACCTATAGATGTTGTTCTTGTTATTCTTTGTATCCCTTGCCAAGTTCAGCTCCAGCTTCGCCATGGCCTTCCTCATCCCATTCCTGCACAACTGGACTGCGTCCCTATAGCTTTCCCCCCAAGACACTGTCCTTGCTTCTGCCTGTGCATTTACGTCTTGCCCTTTAGTTTGACCAGCAGTCCCTTCTCATCCTTGCTGGACTCTTGCCTTCCTTGCCCGATTTCTTGTGCCTGGGGATCGTTAGCTCTTGTGCTCTGTGGAGGAAGTCCATACAGATCGCCAGCTCTGTTGATCTCCCTTGTCCCTGAGGATGGTTTCCCTGGGGTTCATATCGGCTAGCTCCAGAGGCCTAACTTCACTGCTCACCAGACTCACAGCCCTCAGGACTGCAAACTCCACCAGTGTGTAATCACTGTAGCCCAGGTAAAGGTCTGAGGCTTATTAGAGCTTTCTTGCATGCATCTTCACTGCAATCTGGACCAAGATTAGAGAGCTGCACTATATCGGGGAGGGAGCTATGGGGCCACCTCTGTGTTGAGTAAGGGGAAGGAGATAACAGACTACAGAGAAGGGTAGAACAGGGGCAGCAGAACAGCCTGAATGATCTGGAGCAGTGGAGTGGTAGGCAGGAGTGTTTTCATTATCTGATGAGCTAGAGAGATGGAAATTGCAAACTGTGGTCAGTCCAAAGTTGTAGAGAAATCTCTCTCCTGGTGGCGGGACAGTCTTTATACGTGAAGCATGCAGGAGAGAATTGCTTTTTCCTGTAATCCTCATAATTCATGCTTCTGTGAAGATGTTATTTGCAGTGACTTTTGACCAGACTTATTTGAGCAGCTTGCTTAGATCCGTTACCTTGTCAGGGGGTAGACCAGGACACATCTGTGTGACAAACCATTTCTAAGAACTTAACCTCTCTTTACCTCTCTTGTTATGTTTTCTGCTACCCAAGGTGATCTGTAGCCTCTTCTAGCTGCTGTGGACTGAATGATGGTGTGCAAATAGTATGCACTCTTTCAAATGTCATTACAGCTCAACTAAATCTGTGGTATCACTGACTACTACCATAACAGGCCTCCTAACAGGCATTTCATCTTTTCCTGTAGACTGCTTGGACTTACTCTCTTCCCGAAAGTCCTTCAGGAGCAGACATGAGACTGCCATTCAGGTAATGGCAACCCACACCACCAGTCTTCTGTTCTATTGCTCTTTCTCCATTATATATTCTTTAGTACTCCCTGAAAAGGTGGTGGACCTAAGGAAGTGGCTCATCCACAGCAGACTACTCATGGCCACTCACGAATTTTCCTATTAAAAGCCATCTAGGATCCATCTGTGCTAGAAGCAGTGCTCTCTTCAGTTGTCCTGTGAAGCCCTAGAAGATGAATACCTGCTGCTATAGCATGTTTTATCTCAGAAAATGACATTTCTAGGATGTGTCATTTCTTCTCCACAAATACAGACCAAAAACTGATTTGTTGATGTGGTAGAGGAGAGGTTGCAATATGTGACTATTCCCAGCTGCTGGAATAACCTGTTCAGCTGCTAAGTTTGAACGCCATTCCTTGAAGTTCCTTTTAGCCCTATCTTTTGATTTTTTTTTTTCAATTGCCCCCTTTTTTTTTGTTGAGGTAAAAAAGTAGACATCTCAGTTTTAAAAACACAGTATTTTCACAGACAGCCTTTACTTAGCAAGAAAAGATTAATCAGTCAATTGCTTAATTTGCTTTCTGTTTGTGTGTATACCATTGCAAGCAAAGGAGCAACTACCTTGAAGCCTGCTTGCTTGTTCTATAGTTCTACCAAACTATATGTGATTAGAGGTGGTTATGCAGGTGGTTGTGGTTTATCTGTCTGAAAATCTCTTGCTCTCTACAACAGTCTGTGGTTCCTGGAGGGAAACTAAACCAGAGCAAATTCTTCCTCTTCTCCTCCCCTCTACCCCACCTCCAAAAAAGAGAAAAATAAAGAGAAAAATGGTTGAGCTGGAGGTAAACCAATGAAGCAAAGAGCAAAATGGAAAATATGAGTGTTAGTGATGTGCTATTCTGGGCAGGAGGTAATGGCTGGATCACTGCTTGCCCTAACTATGGTATAATGTCCTAGTAGAGTAAGACCCCAGAAGTTCATAATCCAAATGATCAGAAGCTCATGGAAAGGAGTATCAGGAAGGTTTATGATTATCCTCAGAATATCTATAATGAACAGGGCTTCTGATGCTGTGCTTACATTGGGAGTCAGGTTCTGCTCAGCTGTTTGCTCAGTCTAGATGTTTCTGCTCTTGGTCTTTCTTACCCTGGTGGGTGACTAGTGTGAGAGCTCTGCAGGGCATTGGGTGCTGTGACTTTGATTCTTTAAGCAAGATCTTCTCTACAGCTAATCCTCAATGATTATAATAACTAGTTTGCTTCCCCAGCAAAATTGGATTATAACACAGAGATCAGGTTGTATTAAAGAAGTTGATCTATTTCTGTGCACTGTGTACACTGTACACAGAAGAAACTGTAGTGTTGGAAAACTGTATTGCTTCATATGTTTTTCCTGTGATGTTCCCTGTGCGAGATTATTTGTCTTAATAATACAAGCCACCTCACATTATTTCTGAGGATTGTAGTCTGCAAAATCATGTAAGGATTACTTTTATGCCTTGACATAAATTTTACATAAATCAAGGGTTTTTTATAAGAATATATTTTACAGTGTAAGGACAATACTTATTCTTCCTCAGAAATACTTATCAGTGTTACCAATAGGGTGAAGTGCTGGAGACATAGGGATTTCAGTTACTGGCTCTATACAAAATGAAGTACAGGCAGTGTGTTCACCATTGTCCCATTCATTTTTCAGTCCAATCCTGACAGAGCATCCGTCATCAGCAAGACTGTGCTGTAATTTCATACTTTGTTCAATCTTTGAATTTGTTTCCGATTTTTAATATTACCAATGTACATGCCAATATTGATAATAAAATTGGACTGAAGGTACTGAAATTCTTTCAGTCTAAAAAAATGGAATTTTTTATCAGATGGTGTGAACTTTATTACTTTAGTTTGGATTATGGCTTTTTACCCTGTAACTTATTCGGAACCTTTTTTATTTGGCCAAGCAATGACTTGGGACCCAATAACTTATTGCCTCTCCATGAGTGATAAGTCAGCATAGTGCAGAAGTTGCAGTATTGCTAGTTTTTGTAATTTTTCTACAGATTGAGCAATTTGATGTAGTAATGGTTTGCACATCCATGGCAGCAAAGATTTTTGATTGAGGAGCTCAGCTTCCTTTAAGATAGTAAGTTTCTAGCTACCTTGGTTACAGAAAAGTTGCAAAACATGCCTGAATGTGTTCAAAACACATGGTATCAAGCGACAGACAATTTATTTTTTGAAAAAACTAATGAGTTGTGGAGACAGAACGATGACCTTTGAACACTTGTGGCTGCCAGTGCTGGTGTGTAGGCGTTTTAGCCTTTCTGCTGGCTTTCGCACACATGCCATTTCTACTGAGTTAGAGATCTATGTGGTTTTGGCAACGAAAGCTTTTCCACTGTGATTAGCTTCTCTTTTGGTCTGATTTAAGCTTGCATGTGTTCATTTATGATACAAACATATTCCTTTCCTGCTCTTCTTAAAATCCCTTTTTGAAATATGTTTAAAAGCTCCCTTTTTTGACATTATAGAAGATGGTTCTGTGATTAAGACCTGTGATGTTTATCTTAAGTGTGTAATTGTGATTTAAAAGAAGTGCACCTCTATGTACTGCAGAGAGAAGGTCTAAAATTTTCATCATTAGAACTGTGTTAGGCACTGGGTGAGAGTTGGCAGAATTGTTCCACTCCAAGCAGTTTAAAAGCACTCGTTTCATGTTTCAGACTTCCATGGGACTTTTTGTCACTATTAATGTTTGCACTTGTCAAATGGAACAAAACAGAATAGGAGACGAGGCTGTAAGCACCTAAAAAAGTAGGTCAATGGGCCAGCAGGTTATTTGGCCAGACAAGAACGAGTGGCTTCATTGAATCATGCTATAATTTTCTCCTGTTGGCAGATTGTTCTGCTATGCTTTAACTTCCTATGTTAATATTTACGTCTGTATTTTAACCACTTGAGAACCTCTGTTAGGTGCAGGAGAAGGCACTTAACTTTTCAAATCAAATAAGTGATAATTCTGGTGTTTTCCATAAAAATCGTCAATGAATTTAAGGGTAGCATAACCTTAGTTTATAGATCCCAGCTTCCTTTTTAGAATTTAATATACTTTAAAATAAAATTTTTCAGAAATGGAAGAAGTACATGTTATAGTGAATTTGTTTTATTTTAGGACTAGTAGGCAAGGCAGATGGAAAAAGGATAAAGATGAGGGGAAAAAACCTGATTTCATGTAGCTTAAAAATGTAGAAAGTGTCATGGTTCAAGAGAAGTAACTATAAATGAAATGTAATGGTATAAAGAGACTGGAAGTAGGCAGTAACTTACGTCAGTGCAGAGTCTTTGTATGGAAGAAGTGCAGTTGTGAAGCAAGTTTGGGATACATTCCAGGAATTGATTTTGAAGTGAGTTTTGAAAGAAAGAGTTAATGGGTGTGTTTGCAGGAGAGGCAATAATGCAACTGGACAACTTTGCTAGTTGTCAGCAGCAGCATTCTACGCATTCTGGAGTCTTGAGAAAACCAATTTTGGAGACACAGAGAGGAGAAGATGTAACAGAGAAAGCCAAAAGAGACCCTAATATGAACTTCAGTGAAAAGGTGATTAAATAATGGTGTGTAAATATACTTGGAAGGTAGCAAGTGGAAGTGAAGATATAGATGGTACGAGTGATACCAAATTCAAAAGTGAAAAGGACATCAGGACTAAAGATAGGCATAAAGTGATAGCTTAAAGCCAAGATAAAATGGTGTCAGAATATCCTGCTTATCAAGAAGAAGTTTAAAGCAAGGTCAATTCAGATAGTGAAATACTTGAGATATTTTTGATAAGCAGAATATTGCATTTAGAGATTACTCATGTTAAAAGAATTGTTTGTCTTTTTATAAAAATTGAGAAGTAGATAGTTTTTAAACTCATTAATTTTAAAGCTTTCCTTTGTTGTTTTTTGACAGTTTGGAATTTATTTTCTGCAGAAGAGGACACATCTAACTCCAGGTTGTGCTTCACAGGAACCAGGTGTCGTCCCTAAACCTCATACTTTAGCAAGTCCCAAAGTGTAAAAGGTAAAACTCTATTCTTATAATTAGTAAGGTTCCCATGGCTTTCAGTTATCAACACAGATGGGCTGAGTAGCCGTGTTAAGTAGTGTCTTTTGTTCTCCAGAACATGACTGAATCTGAATCTTAGAAATAGACAGAGTCCTTTATTTATCTAGTGTTTACTTTCAGCTTGAGTGGTTTTGGTGGAATTATCTCTGCAGTCTTATCCTTGGCATGTGTAAGTTCTAAGGGTGTTCAGTGTCTTGCAAATTTGGGTGCAAAGACGGAAGAGTCAGACCTTGAAAGATGAGAAACAAGTGTGCTACAGGTGCATTTCCTGTACTTTTCAGTACTTTAAACTATTTGTCTTGGATACCAGATCTAGGTTGCCAGTTCTGATGTAGGATCTGTATATTGTAATGAATCATTTTGTTGAATTCTGGGAATTGAGTGCTCTGTTAAAGTGAAAATACTGACCTTTAAATTCTGATTCTGCATAATGAAGATGTCAGTTATGTCACAAGTGAAAGTTTTCTGTGTTTAGCTGTACAGGTATTTTTCTTTTGCAGATTAAGGAATGTGTATAATTTGTCCTACGGAATTTCATATTGCTCTTGATCCCTATAATTTTAGGTATTGTTTTTGTATAAAAATTAACACAGGGCTAGAAGTGTAATTAGTGCATAGCTGTATTAGTGCTTACCATGTAAGCTAAATGAAAACAAGTTTATAGCTTTTGTCTTTATTTTAAACTTAGTTCCATGCCAGTCATGATAGTTAGCTTTTACTGCTGAGCAACCTGTCTGTTGTTGCACACTTCTGACAAAAATTCAGACACTTCTTCATAATTTACTTTTCTCATGCCATTTATGGCTGGTTTTCAAATGTTACAACTCTGTTACTTGGCCAACTAATTTGGGAAATTTAGTTTGTCAGTATGGCTGATGCAATTGTTATTTTGAAGAATTGGAGGGAAGAAGTGGTTTGCTGCCAGTGTGTCTTCGTAGCACTAGATTTTGGAGAGTGAAGGCAAGACAAAAGTGGTCCATACTAATTGAAGAAGTGGGGCATTTGGGCAAAAACACCAGCATGCCTTGTGATATGCCTTGAAAGAGATTGTGCTGCAGCACAGCTTTCCCATATACTTTCCTGCTGCACTCAAGTTACGCAACTTTGTGGTGAAAAATGTTGTTCTTGTGAAGGAAATCCACACAGTATGTGGCTGTTGTAGATTCAGAGGCAATTTGGTTGAATCACAAGCTTTCTTCCTCAGCTCCCTCATCATGCATTTGCTGCCATATTTGTTGTGGTATTGACACTGCATGTTCCACTGGTTTTAGTACTCTCAGAAACAAACAAATCCTTCTCAGAAAATATTGAGTCACTAAATGGACTAAGATCATCTTCTTGGAAATAAATGTAGTGCCTTTTTACTATTAAGTTTGTAGCCTACTAGACATGCCTGAAGATCTGCAAGTTCAGCTCATATAAAACTTGCTGCATGCAGTTGTTCCCTAATCACTGCCAGTGTTACAATCTTGCTGCTCTATTTTAGCAGCCTCTGACAACTGACTTTTTCATATGAAAGGAAAAGGTTTAATTCTATTGTTTTATGTTTGACTTTGGCCTTTTCATAAGCTGTGTTATACTCCTTCTCTCACTAATAATATTTCATTCACATTCTTAATTCAAAGTCAGATGCGCATCTGGAAAACCAAAAACTTCGTGTCTTGAGTAAGTGACTGCTTTAAGAAATGGTCAGATTAACTTTCTCACAGTACAGAGATCACATTCTAATTGGTATCTTACTGTTATCTTTTCACATGTTCGTGATAACAATGTGCTCAAGAAAAAATGCAGTAAGAATAAATTATAGTTGTAAAGAACTATATCCCAAATGCTTTCTGTTTGCTCTGTTTCTAAATAGAGTGTACTCCTAGGTGTATTTCACATCTGTTGAGCCTTCAAACTTATGAGGGTTCTTTAGGAAAAAGTTAAAATAAAAATGAAAAGCTATATCTGAATTCAGAGTCATAAAAAGGTTTCTATTTGTTTAGTACAGACTTATTTACTGTAGACTTTAATAATGTTCTCTTGAACCCTGTCATGTAAAATGAGCTATTAAGGCCCAGGTTATGATGGTAATGGAGGCTACTTTACAGAAGGTAGAAGGGCAGAGCAGAAGGTTGGAAGAGAGGGGAAAATTAGGAAGAGCTTATAGAGCAAATGAAAACATCAGTATGCTCTAATGAAGAACACATTTTTTTTCCCACAGTCACAGTTTGATATTTTTTCTTCTCTTATAGGCAAGCGTACAAATGTCTACCACAAGACTAAAGTGTGATATGTTATGTTTTTTACCATAAGCACCCATAAAATGAGCTCCATTGCGGACAGGTATGTTAATAGATATGGAGAGTTTTGGGAGAATTACTGTTCAGTTCTTTCTTTAATAGTCTTTTTTGTATGGTTAATACATGTAGATGTTAATTTATGCGAAAATTAAAGAGTGAGGTTTTGGCTATTTTTGACAAAGTTAATTTGGTAGTTGTTAGATGTGTCATTTCGTAGTCACTGGAAATAGTGATTTCAATTGCTTGAGGTTAATCTTAAAATGCACTACTTGTTTTCAGCCATGGGACAACATCTGTGCAAGTTGAGCTGATTTTTAATGTTTACTTGAACTTTCAATTTTTTTAGTACTTCAGTTTTTGATTAAGAAAAGCAAATACATTTAAATGATTAGTATTGCTGTAGATGATAGTAGAGTGACCTGCTAACCTATTTCAAGGGAAAAGTAATAGCTGAGGCATGTTTTCTACTTGATTCCTTGCGCTTGCACTCTCTTAGCAGCTTAGGTGAACATCTGTACTTAATGACCTGTGTGTTACCATTTTTGAGACTTTGGGGGAATGAAACTTGCTTCTAATTTATGTTAATAGAAAAAAATAAGAATAAAAGCAATGGGTAAAACTTCTGTAATGCTTGTCTAACTTGTCACTTCTTCTAGTGAAGTTTTTTGGCATCTCACTGAAACTTCAGCCTTTTGAATATATTAATTGCTTCTAAAAGCTTGATGTTTATGTAGTAGCATACAAAATAGTAACTTCCTAACATCACTGCTTATCATGATGTACAGTACAATTGCCTGATGGTTTATGAATCAGAGAGATGAGGTAAGCTTTTTAGAAAGGTTACTTTGCTTAAGGGAAGGAAACATTAGGATAAGAAATTCCTAAGGATAGACACACAGAGGTTGATGTGGACAGCACTAAATAGACTGAGAGCAGGGAGAAATTAGAGAAATAATATGTGAAAGTCCATTATACAGCAGTTTTGGAAAGCAGAAGAACAGTTTTGACTTGACTTTCAAAGCAAAAGGAAGTGTAACAAAGGAATTGTATGAAGGATACTGAGGCATCTTCACAGGAAAACACATTCTTATTTTGGTATTTTAACACCTCTTTAGCAGTAGATGGGCAGTTGTCAAGCTAAGAAATTTATGTGATAACTACTGAGGAAGCAAATATAATGAATAGTTGCTGTTTAACATTGATATTAATTGTATATTTATGAAATTACATATGTGGATGAAGTTTAGCATATTCCTTAGCTCTCTTCCACTAATAATACTTCAGAATTTAAGAAAAACAGATTTTCAGTAATAAGAATAGAAATTGCTAATAAGTAAAAATGAATTACATGTCCTCTCCCTTGTTTTCAAAAGGGTAAGGTAATGCAAATAACCAAGAAGATTAAAAACCAAAATGAAGCACTGTTCAATTAAGTGTTTGCATAGGGCTGTAAGTTCTTATGAGAAACAGTCCGAGAATCCCTTGAGTTGTGTCAGAAATGTAAGGTTTTTGCTTTTTCTTTAGTAAATGCAAGCAGAACATAGAAGACTTAGCTTCAGGTTACTTGATGATGGTCCTTGTGAGACATCACAGTAAAACAGTTCCTTGCTTTCTTGATGTAATGGAGATGATGATGATGAATAGTCAGCTCTTTCCCCTTCCCCTTTCTTTGTGATTGAACTTCAAAGGAGAGGAATTTTCACCCCAACATTTATATCTTTTTGTTTCTTTCAGAAATGACGGAAGCATTTTTGATGGGCTGGTGGAAGAAGATGACAAAGATAAAGCAAAAAGGTAAGAGTCAAAGTTATTTAAAGCTAAGAAATGTCCTATACTTGTGTGCTTTAACTTACCAGTGTGATTTCTAAACAATAAAAATGTTACTCTTATATTAATAAACATATTATTCAACAGCATTTATTCTGTTATTTTTCAGATATATTGTATATTTATAGTTGTGGTTCAGTTGTTTGTGTTTTGTAAAAGGATACTTTACTCCAAAGGCTTTGCTGCACTGTTCCTTAAGGAGGGAGCCATTCTTCAAAAATGGTGTCTGCGATACGGAATAGGTGTTTTTGTGACAGTTATCACAGCAGAAATTCTTAAGGGGCTGCTTGCATCAGGAACCTGGCAGTAGTATGCAGTGTATAAGAAAGTCTCATAATTGTTATAAAACATTTTCTGGTTTGCTTTTCAGAGTGTCTAGAAACAAGTCCGAAAAGAAACGTCGAGATCAGTTTAATGTACTTATCAAAGAGTTGGGTTCCATGCTTCCAGGTAATGCTCGGAAGATGGATAAGTCCACTGTGCTGCAGAAGAGCATTGACTTTTTACGGAAGCACAAAGGTAATTATTTGTAACAATGAACATTATTTATAAATTCTTAATTTTTAAAGTGATACTCAAGTATTACATAAAATATTAAAAATTTTGCAGCTCCTTTAAGGAATTTGTCAAAAAAATGTGAAGCGCTTCTGGAGAAAGATATTCTTCAGATCACCTAGGTAGCAGAGATGTAACTATGTTTCTGCTAATACTTAGCAAAAGCCAGTACTATTTTTTTTGTCCCATAGTTCTCTTTGTGAAACATGAAATCCGTTTCACAAAGAGAAGTTTTATTTTTGAAATAACCTCAAAGTTTTTTGTTCTGGACAGACATTGGTGCAAATGGCTAAAGTTGTGCTTCACAGGAAAGGTGCTGATCCATTTTAGTGGGAGTACTTGCTGGAAATACTTGTTTGGATATTTAGATAAGCCTGGTTTGAACAGCTGCTTTGTCTCTCCAGGTTCTACATGAAGCAAGATAAATCACTGAAAAGCTAGTCCAAGAGAAGTCAATGCTCCTTCTCTTTGTGTCAGGTGCCTACACAACTGACTGCTTAAACAAAGATGATAAGGCAATAGGGCATTGTGGTTTCCAGCAGTGTTACTGGGTTGGTTGCTTGATGAGAGAAAGTGAAATACAGGGGGCATAGAGATCAGGAGTTATGGGCATTTTGGTTTTTTTTTTTCTCCTTTCAGCTGGGAAAAAAATGCCAGAAAATCTGTAAATACTTTCAGCTAAACTTTTAAAGTTTTAAGATGCACCCATGGATGTATAAGCCACTGTGTGTGTGTTGTTCTTTAAAGGTCATGTGAAATGTCAAAACAATCAATGTCCTTGAACATCTTTGCTATGCTTTGTTGCTCTGGCTGCTTGCATCAGCTGATGGTGGGATATACCCATATATGTTGTACTGAAGTTTGTTACAGGTTATTTCTGTCATGAAAAAATTCTTCCACCAAATGTACACTTATTTATGGCTGTTAGATATTATATATATATAAAAAATCTCAGTTCCTGCTCCTACACTTGTTCTTAATATGGCACCTTGTGGTTCACACTGCAAAAACAAGATTAGAAACTGGAGAAAATTGACTCTTTTGCTAATTAACCCATTTCCTTGGGTAATTTCTGAGAATGCATGCTAACTAGAAAGCAGTAGGGTCAAAATAAGTAACTGTAAGGTTGTAAAATAAGTAAAGCTATTAAGTGGATGAATAGTTATGTATTTATCAACAGTATGTGTGTCAATTTAAGGTATGAGAAATGTTTTTCCATATCCTAGCAAGTCTCATCCATTAGTGTTGTGTTTCCAGTAACACCAAATGTGTACTGAACATTGCCATTGAAATTGTAAACATAATTTAAATGAAAAAGGAGGGTGGTATAATTTGTATGAGAATTCATAGGTTTGGGGTTTTTTTCCCAATTAAATATTGATTATGCTGTTTTAATTTTCTGAGATACATTTGTCTCATAACAAAAGAAAAGCAGTATGAAGGCTCCTCTTCTGTAAAAGCCAGTTCTTCAGGTTATGAGACCTTTGTGAAAATCGGTTCCGTGTCAGCCAGCCAGCAGTCATATTTTTTTCTTCAAGGTGCTGAGACTTTTTTTTTTTTTTTTTAGAATAAAGGGGCAAAAACCAGCTTTGGATATGGATGCCTTTTTTAGGGCATGGCACTTTTGTCCTTCACTTGGTGTGACAGAATGCAGCTCTGTGTGACTGCACATATCATATTAAGGTCCCTAAAGCTCTGGCTGCCAATGCTTACTAGCATTGCTGTACAGCGTTTTACATTAAAATGTTTTTGGACAAAATATTGGTAAAGTTCAGAGGAATATTTTATCTCCTGAAGTGCTTGGGTATGTTGCAATAAAGCTGAATGACCTAGAATAAATGGATTGTTCAGCACTGAGTAGCTGCTTTATGGTTGAAATCCTACTATGTTCAGCCACCAGGATTTAACTGCATTGCTTCTGGTTCTCTCCTGGACTATTTCCACATTATCCAAGCTTGGTACTCTGGCAGCAGCTCCAGATGAACTATCTGAGTTGATTATTGGCCAGTGTGGATTCTGTTTCTCGCTGGGGGCTTCTTCACACAGGAGGCTAAACACACTGACATTATATCACTGGGAGCTTCTCTTCGACTAGTACTGCCTGTCATCTTTCACTGAATTTGTAAACAAATTTTTTAGAATTAGTAAATACAGAAGAATTTAGCTGCCTGTAATTGCAGGTGGTAGACTGATACTCCTACTATTCACAGATAAATGATGCAGATCTTGGCTTGGCTGGCAATTTGTTTTTTGAGAATTCTGAGTGCTGGTGTAGAGTTGCTTCAGATGCAGAACTTGTAAACTGAAGTTTAATGTGCAAGTTTGGTTATGCTCCTCTTTCTGGTATCTAGCTCAGGAATATGACCTTACTGCCATTTATCTTTGAGTGCAACCTTCTGCCAGAACTTGTAGGCATTTCTCTGAAGTTACCAAGTGAAACAGGTTCTTTCTGTTACTTTGGCTCTGTTTGCCAGTATCATACTCTAATTATGGAAAATGTAAAAGAACACCTGTACTTGTGATAAGATATTTTAGAATGGTTTGTTAAAGGCATGAACTTTAGCTTTTATTTAGCATAGATCTGTTCTAATACAAAAGGCAGTCTTTTTAATTCTGAAGTAGGGTGGTTATAAGGGCCAGAGTGAGCCAATGAATCAGACTTTTCCAGTTTAAAGTCAAGATTATCTGTGTTCTGTGGAATGAATGCACTAAGTTCCTGGAATTTTGCCTCCACTTTGGTGGCAGAGCTTTTCATTTTCATGTCCTTTGACTTGCCCCTCAGTGTTCAGTATCTTTGTTCTGACTGAAAAACTACATTTGGGGTTATACTTAGGTTTTCTTTATTCTCCAGGCCACTCTTTCTGCCTTGTGATACCATTTCAAAACAGATTGCAAAAGCTGGATGTATTTATATGTTTTGTGAGATCTGATAATTGGAAGATCTTATTTGTTGATATTTTTTTCACCTCTTCTTGCAGCTTTCCACTCTTGGCCAGTTTCTTGCATGACGTTGGTGTTGTTTGCTGTTCTTTTAGTTAAGTCTAAAGCTCTTTTGTGAAGTTTTCCCCCTTCAGTGTGGTAAACAAAACTACAAACTGCTCCAGCCCTTCGCATATTTAATTCAATTCCAGGTCTTCCGGCTCTTTGAGCCATCTGAGCGAAGACTCTAACTTATGATCTTTGTACAGACTTGTCCTTTAAAAATCAAAAACCTGAAAGAATTGGTTTGGTTCTTTTGATTTGTCTAAATACTTGATTACTTGTCCAAGGTTGTTCTTACAACCAGTACTTCTGTGATGCTCTTGTTATTCACCAAAACTGAAGTGCTATGAGGTCCTGCTTCTTGTTGTTTCAGTTATCAGTTGATAAGGAAGCATCACTTTCAGAACTTGGGGTCAGGCTTTGCTTAGCAGCTGTTGATTCTCTCACCTCTGTATGGAAGTTAATCTATATATTTCTCAACTCCTGCAGGAATCTTTACTCAAAATTCATCTATGTCAAAATTCATCTATGTGTCTGTAACAAACAGGAATTCTAGAGTGGAGCCTGTCATACAGCTCTTAAGAGTCTTTGTTAAAAAACTACTCTTTTTAAATGTCATCAGAAAAGAGCAGGAAAAAGAGAAAGGACAATGACAATTTTTAGTGCAAGGGTTAGAATGACAAAGATTGGCCAAGAGACTTGAGGATTAGCTATTTTAATGACATAAACTGATCAGGAATTTTGGCTTTCTGAATCTTTGTAAACAACTCCCTTAATAAAACATTTTATTATAGTCTCAGGGGAAAGAGTATTTTTTCATCACCAAAATCTATTACTGACTGTCATTAATGCCAGTATTACCTTGAAGTCTAGCAGGACTGTAGCACAAACTGGTTGAAGGAAAGAGAAGACAAATTTCATTATGACATGGGAGAAGACATTATTTTCATTTTACAGAACAACTTCTATATGTAATGAATGAACAACAGAGGAGACTGGAGAACTTTCTGCTGTTTCTTAACTGTGAATATGTAGCTTAGGGGAAAAATAGTGGCTTTTGGAAGTATGAATCCTTATGCTGTGTATGTGTTTGATTGTAGAAATTACTGCACAATCAGATGCCAGTGAAATTCGACAGGACTGGAAACCGACATTCCTTAGTAATGAAGAGTTCACACAGTTAATGTTAGAGGTACATTATTTCTGTTTTTCTGGGAGCAGAATAATTCCTTGCTGGAAGTCATTCCATTATGAAATTTTTTAGTTTGATGACATATGTTTTTATTCTCATATTTGAGTTGTAACTATATGTTTTCATGAAGATAAACGGTCAAAATTCCTATGTATGCAGAGTTTCAGAACTTTGTTTCAGAAAAGCAGCTTTGCTTTGAACTACATTTTCAATTGAATAAACATAATAACAGAGCAAGTCTGTAAATGTACATGTTTACTGTCGAAGTGGATATTTTAAATTATCAACATAAGGAAGGTGCTAGAGAAAGAATTATTATGCATAAATTAAAATTCTAGTTATGAAAAAGACTCAACATATCCATGTAACTTGAGTGCAATAAGTAAGTGTTTAATTTCTTTACCTGCTACGCTTTCCAAAACTGATTGAGAGCATTACTTTGCTGAAGATTACATAAATAATTGCAAAACTACTAGAAACTTTAAGTATAAGCTATTATTTCATTGAAAATGAACATAAGTCATTTATCTCTTGTTAGTGAAACAATTTTTAATAATAGTTAAATGAAAAATATTACAAATTAACAAACACTTTTTAATTTTTGTTCCATAGTTGAACCTTTGCTTTGATGCACAGATACAAAAAGTTAAAAGTTGTAGGTTTTGGTGTTTAAAAAATTTTGAAAAAAGTTCTCTGATATAAGGGTTTTTTTCAAAGATGTGAGCTTTGAAATTTCCTGTTTAGGAAGACAGTTCTATTGTGCTTTTGATGGTAGCTTTCAAATGAAACATTGTGTTGTATTCAAAGGAAAGAAGTTTGAGTTCAGTAGAAGAAAAGGCAGTCAAAACCGTATCTCACAGATTTCAAGTCTTAATAAAATCTCACTACAATCTTCTTTCATTGAGATTGGGAATGTTGAGATTTTTAAATGCTAAAATTCATTGATTTTGCTGGCTCTTTTACTTGCTCTTTTACTTGTTCTTCTTGTAGTTTTCCCACATCTTGGTTTTGTCTCTAGCTCATTTTTATGAGTTTTCTGAGGTCTAAAATGGTGACGGAATTAAAAATAACAGGCAGGCAGAGTGGGAGTTGAGGAAAACAGTGACTGTCTATAGATGTACTTGCTTCTGAAACCACAGATTATTTAACAATGGAACAGTATGGGAATTGTAATGGTTTTAGTGTGAAAACAAGGTTAAGGATTTTCAGTAGGGAAAGACATTCCCATTTCTGTAATAAACTAAACTAAAATTGGTCTACATTATTTTCTGTGTTGAATATAGCGTAACATTTTTAGTATGCTGTTTCTTTTTTATTTAACTGCCCGTTATGTTTAATTTCAGGCTCTTGATGGTTTTTTTTTAGCAATTATGACAGATGGAAATATAATATATGTGTCTGAAAGTATAACTCCCTTACTTGAACATTTACCAGTAAGTAACAAATTGCTTTCAGTAACATATGAGTTTGTCTGTGGTTGGTTGGTGTTCTGATATGAGTGCTGATTAATTGTTGGCATTATAGGACAGATGTATGCTTTGTTTTAGTGTTTTTGTTTTTTCTTCAGCACAACTTTTTGCTACTGGTCTTCTATATTAAACATTTCCTTTGGAAATGCCGAATGCAGTTGTCACTCTGTTAGAAAGGATTATGAAGCCCCTAGCATCAGTTTCAATGTAACCAAAGTAACACAGTTGATTGCAGGGGACCCTTTAGAGTTCACAGCCTCTACATGAGTCAGAAGAGTATTACTAAAGATCTAAATAATTGAAATTTTTAACTACTTTTTTACTTCTTTCTTGACAACACACTGATAAATACACTGCTGCTGGTTCTGCTTTCTAAGTTCAATGTATACTTTTGGGTTTATCACATTCGCTCATCTTTAATCTGGGTGAGATTGCTCACTGGTATGTGTAACATTCATTTAAGTTTTTAAAGTTACCTTTGAATAATGTTATTCTGAAGCGAGGCAAGTTAATAAGTGCAAACAATTGATGAGTTAAATTGAGTGCTTTTCTAGAAGAGTAGGACAAATGCTTGTTAAATGTTAGTTCTCTTACTGTGGTAAGAGACAAAATAAATTCTCTTAAAGTATGCATGATAACAGTCTGAGAATTTTTTAAATGGGCCGATAATTGTGATTTTTACTTTTTCTTTCAGTAGAATTTGACAGGTTCTCAGAGGCACATTTGTTCTTGGCTTTTAGGTGTGATGTATGAATTCTAAACATACATTTTATGATTCCTCTTTTTTCAATACTTAACCAAATGCATTTATGCATAGAATCAGTTGTTCCGTTTTGCTGCATTCATCTCTGTTGTTTGCAGTTTTGTGTACATAGCTATGAAACCGATTATAGAATGTGGTAACTGGCAACTCATCCTCACCCAGCAGCTCACTCATCACCCCTCAGTGGGATGGGGGAGGCAATTGGAAGGGTAAAAGTGAGAAAACTCGTGGGTCGAGATAAAGGCAGTCTAATAGGTAAAGCAAAAGCCATGCATGCAAGCAAATCAAAGCAAGGAATTCATTTACCACTCCCTATGGGGCAGGCATATCAGAGCGAGACTTTTTTCTTGCAAAATACTAATATATATTCCAGCAGGTGACTTTGTTGAGTCAGTAATGAACTGTGGAATTGTTTTGCATTAAAATAGTAGGCTTTGTGACATTGTACATCTTGAATTAATGCTTATTAAATCTTTTTCTTTCAGTCTGATCTTGTGGATCAGAGTGTATTTAATTTTATCCCAGAGGGGGAACATTCAGAAATTTATAAAATATTGTCTTCTCATCTGCTGGAAAGTGATTCCTTGACACCGGAATACTTAAAATGTAAGTAGTTATTTTGGGCTTACCTCTGTAGGCAGCTCAGCCCCACACAGCTGCTCAGTCACTCCTCCCAGTTGAACGGGCAAAGAATCAGAAGAGTAAAAGTGGGCAAACTTGTGGGTTGTGATAAAGGCAGATTTACAGGTGAAGTCAAAAGCTGTGTGCACAAGCAAAGCAAAATGAGGAATTAGTTTGCTCCTTTTGGTCGGTAGGCAGTTGTTCAGCCATCTCTAGGAAAGCAGGGCTGCGTCAGGTATGATGGTTACTTGGGAAGACAAATGCCATAAACCCAGATGTCTCCCCTTTCTTCCTTTCCCCAACTTTTATTGCTGAGCACAGTGCCATACAGTATGGGGTATCCCTTAGTTCAGCTCTCCCCGCTGTGTCCCCTCCCAGCTGCTGGGGCACCCCCAGCCTCCTCACCAGTGCAGCAGAGTGACATAGAGAGAAGGCCTGTGCACTGTGTAAGCGCTGCTGAGCCATAACGGGCACATCCCTGTCAGCAACACTGTTCTAGTCAAAATCCAAAACACAGCACCACGTGAGCTGCTGTGGAGAAAATTAACCCTATCCCAGATAAAACCAGTACAGTAGCTGTGTTAAAAATTATTTACTTGGAATTACATGTGATAAGTTTTTCCAGTGTTATTTGAGCAGAGATGTACTTCAGAGCCCTGTAGAACAGGCATGTTACTGTCCCCCTGCTCTAGAGTAGAATTTTCAAAGTTGCATTGCCTTTTAATCTGTAACTTCCCTGTGTATTAGAAATGTTCATATTGTTTACAGAGCTTCTATTCAGACAGTTTTAGCAGTTGGCAAGGATAAGTACATAGCAGCCTAATGGAGTTTGGGAGCATGTGCTTTAGTGGACTTAAGTTCAGGGCATCTTCTTTAATACAGCTCTAGTTCTCAGAAATTTTCATGTCACGAATATTCATGCCCTTCGTGCACAAAATCTAAAGGAGTTCTTTAGGTTAGTTACTGTCATGCTGGTTAAAAGCGGAGGCTGTAGCCAGTTGTAATCACTACACTTACAGTATCTCAGTATGTATTCAGCTTAATTATTCCTGCTTTCCATTTCATGTTGCCTGTGTGCTTCATCAACCCTATAGCCCATTACTTTGTTTATTTTTTTTCTAGCAAAAAATCAGCTAGAATTCTGTTGCCATATGCTGCGAGGAACAATAGATCCAAAAGAGCAACCTACATATGAATACGTAAAATTTATAGGAAATTTCAAGTGTTTGAATCATGGTAAGTAATTTCAGCAGTGTTAGAGTGGAATACTTAGGCAGCTCCACAGCTAAACTGGCTTGGGACCATGGTGCAAAAAGTAGGTAAACTAAAATCCAGCTTTCAAAAGAAGATGTTGAAGCAGAGTTTTATCACTTCTATATTGGTATAATGGAAAAGAAGAGAAACTTCCTATCAGGTATTACAGGTCTGTGTATTTGAATGCAAAACATAGTAATTATGCTTAATGCTTTCAATTAAAGGAAACTAGTATTTTGTAAAACATTTTTTAAAAGAATGTAAGAGAAATTTAAGCAAATGCTTTAAAATAAAGAGTCTAAATTTAGTTCAGCATAAGCCATATTTAAGCAGGTGTCTAACCTGAAGATTAGTGGTACTGAGTACCTGCAGCTCTCATTACACAGGCAACTGTGAAGGAAAACATTGGTTTTCCCCCCATTTCAGTTCTGTGCTTTCACTTGACAGGAGTTACCACTCAGATGAGTGGGTGGGCCAGTACTGTTTTCTGCTGAGTTCCTGCTCCCTTCCATTGAAATTATTTTTATTAGCTATGTATAATATTCTTCCTCTGTACTGCATCTTTAATCTGTTCGGCCAGGCTGTGCTGAGTATTTACTTGAGAAGCCTGTTCATGTGTCCAAGTGGGATCTGCAGTGTGATCAGTAGTACCTTCTTAGAAAGATCACCCAAAAATATTAGGAAAACCAGTATGTTGTAAATAGATCTGTGGGGTTTTTTATCTGATACCAGTATTTTTCTCACAAAATGGGAAGAGGTTGAGTCTTAATGCAAATACAGTTACATAATACTATAGGAAAGACAAGAAATAGTCCTGAAAAGGCCAAATATAGTGCTAGTCTTGGAATGAGGAGCTGGGAAACTGCAGACCTATTGTTTGCAATTCGATATTTGGAAATACTCTGGAACAAATAATTAAAATATATATGAGTTTAAGAAGCTTCAGGGAATTGAATGGCAATCATTGTGGATTTTTCAGGTAGAAATAGCATCAAATCAGTTCAACTTCCTCTACCAAAGAGTAACTCACTGTGTGGATAAGAGGATAAAGCACAAATAAATGATGGACTTCTAAAATATGTTTTTGTAATCATACTCTGTTCTCACAAACGTATAAGGGAAGCACATGTTAACTGAAATTGCTGGAGAGTAGCTGCAGAAACTGATAGGAAAGGTTATCAGTGTTCACCATCAAAGTGCAGTTTTAATGGACAACTTTCTGGATTTGATTGGTGTTTTCATTAATGTTATGAACAGTGGAACATAGTTTGCTGTCATGAAATAGTCCACTAAAAACAAGAGAAGAATTCATCCCTGAATTTAGAAATCGTTTTGGGCTAAAAACCCAGAAAAATTGACTAAGAAAAAATGCAAGTTACTATGTTTAGGAATATCAAACTATATGAACAGGGATGGTTTACAGCCAGCTACATAGCAGTCCTTTAGGAAAAGGAGTTACTGTGCAATGTAAACTGAATGTGCCCAAATCACCTTGACCGGCCACCAAGGTGAAAATGCAAAAGCCTTTCTAAAATATAGTCTAAACCACCTGAAATAATCCTGCTGCACTTCTTAGCACTTGCATGTCCTCATCCAGTTTTTGATACTTACTTGTCTGAAGTAAAGAAGTTGGAGAGAGTTCAGAGTAGAGCAACAAAAGCACGAAGTAGTTTATAAATCTAACTTACAAGGCAAGATAAACTCTGGAAAACAAAGGACAAGGGCTAAGATAAAGAGGAAAGAAACTGCTTATTTTCTTTCTGATGGAAAGAGCAAGGAGCTGTAAGCTGAAATTGCATGAAGAAACTTCGGTAGGAGTTCTAATCTAGAGCTGCATTAAAACCAGTCAGGCTTCGAGAAGCCTTACAGTGTTTTGAAGTCACCATCTCTAGACCTTAGTAAAGATGAACTAAATTGATAACTGATGGAAATGAAAGATAAGGTTAATCTGTTTTGAGGTCTAGTCCATCCTTTGCGTCCTTTTGATTCCATCTCTGTGATTCAATAAGTGGAATTTGCTCTCAGCTCAGTATCCTGATTCTTTCATATCCATAATTGTGCCTTTGATTGTTATGTTACTTGGTATGTCTTCAGCATGTGTTGCTTAAATGTGATGGAAGTCTACAAAATAAATACTTACCTCAGATTTCAAAAGTAAAAGTTTGCAAAACCTGATACAAAAGATAAATTTTAAAGATATTTTTGAAGGAAGTGTTATCCAGTCATTTTTGCCAGTTAGCAAGGATTAGAACTATTCTTGGTTTCTTAAAAATGCTTTGTCAGTAATAATATCATATTAACTGTAGTTTTAGTTACGTGAGAAAGTTACTTGATGGTTGTGTTCCCAATAGTACTCTGAAACTACTCCTATTACTGTGTTACTATTCCTGCGTGTATAAATGTAGAAATGTAGCATTTTTCTTAATGCTTGTTAGGTTACAAGCAAACCACAGATAAATATTGGGCCACTTGTCTTGTGATATTACTGCCATTTTCCTCCATACTTACGTTGTTGTCTGTGTTGTCATCTCTGTCTGCCCTCAGTTCCGAACTCAGCGCACAATGGTTTTGAAGGAACTATTCAGAGATCACACCGGCCTTCATATGAAGAGAAAGTTTGCTTTGTAGCAACAGTTAGATTAGCTACACCTCAATTTATCAAGGTATGTACAAATGAAATCACTTTTATATCATTCTTAAATGGACTCTGAATGGGAAAACTTCAGAGAGAATGCACACAGCATTTAAAATATTAATGGAAAATCATAAGGAATTTTATGATATGAAACTGAAGATGTGTTTCTTACTTCAAATAGGCTAAGTTTTATGCAAAGTATCAAACGAGTTATGGTGAACATTAATTTTAAATAGTAATATAAAAGAGAAAGAAATATGCAAGGAATGAATTTTGAAGAAGTCCACAGGAATATAATTTAGCAAGATGAACTTAATACGAAAGATTACATCAAGGTTCCACTTTAACTGGAGAAATGATTGATTTAGTTGAAACTTGGATGTGAAATTTTTGTTGCTGGTGGTCTTTCTGCAGTTTGACACAGAAGTAAATCTTGGAGGGCTTAAAGAAAGCTTACGTTACTTGTCAGTAATGAAGAGCTGGGTTTGAGGTAATAGAAATCTTTTGTTTCTATGCAGTTATTCAGTAACTCAGTGGTTTAAACCTAACATTTTGCTTAACTACTAATGTACAATGTGAAGGTGCCGTTCCAAGTTTAGAATTGGATGCATATGGTACTTGTAGTTCAGTAAGTATAATCCTGTTTCTCTCCAAAACCAGGAGATAATAATATACAAAATAAATTCTCAGGATACAGTACAGTGTGGTCTGTGATTGTGATTCCATTACATGTTTCATACAAATATATGAATCAAGGTTCAGGATAGTCTGCTATCTAATGTTTGTTTTTGCAATTCAATTGTAAAGTAATGCCACGAAGTGTATGTGGCCCAATGTTAAGCTGTTGTCTGTAATACAAGAACTCTGAACATTTAAACAAGTTTAAAGCACTGATGTCTTAAGCTGAAGACTGTTGGTGGTAGTTTCTGAAGACATGGTTGATCTGCTTTACACTTTAAAAGCATAGAAGGGAGCATGTGGAGAAATCACACAAACTTCTTCAGTCCTGTCAGGCTGAATAGGAATTTTGTCTCTCCAGACTCCATGCCAGAGGAAATTTGTTTATTTTTTCTAAAACTGCGGAAATTTTTCATCTGACACTTTACTTCCCATGCAGGTCTAAAAAATATTTTTCCTGTTATGCCTACAGTTGGTAGAGATGTTGTATGTGGGATTTTTGCTTCATGAAATAGTTGTGGGAAAAGACCAACCTGACATTTGCAAATACTTTTGTCTTTTAAAGTCTGACAGTTCATAGTAAAACTTCTATGTTTCCTACTTCTGGAAGCTGAGGAACATCCATTTATGGTCTTCAAGTGCCTCAGTCTCCTGCAGGCTAAAGCCTTACAGAGTATACTCTGGCCAGAGTTTCATTCCTGTACCTGAACCTCTGAGCTCTTAGTGTCCAAGGAAGCTTCCATGTTACAAAAGTTTTAAGATCTTTTGAGACTTTCAACTGGTGCTATTCATTTGGGAAATCTTTTGAAGAAGACTAGCATAAGAGAGAAGACTTAATCTGGCAATACCTGTTTGTACTCGTGATACCTTCTGTTATTATTGAGGCTAGCATTGACTAGTCTTTAGCAAATGAGTGTATGTCAGGAATTTCATCATCCCAGGAATTTCACTAACAAATGCGTGATGCAGCCAGTAATGAGATGTGTGTTCTAGTATTGCCTTATTTAAGGTAGAACCTTCCTGCTCATCTGTCACTTATTCTGTTTCTTTCAGTTGGTATATGGATCTGAATTCTTTATTTTTTTCCCTTGAACGCAATTTCTCAGGATATGCAATGCTTTTTGCACCTTAAAAGTTCACATTTTTATTTTATGCATATGACCCTACCACTTTTGTAACAAAACATGTCATAGATTTTGCTCCCTAGTGAAGGCATTTGGTTCTACACATTCTTTAAAATATTTGTCTTCCATTTTGGCTAGTTGGTGTTTGCATCCTATCCAGAAGGCAGGATTAATCCAGCCAAAAAGATTCTACCAAAATACTTTTTGTTACAAATGAAAGTCCTTTCTTTTCTAGATGCCTTGTTGACAACTTCAACAAGATGCCTTGTTGAACAAGCTGGCTTCTGCCCAGGGGTATTTTACAATGGAATATCTGAAAATCATTAATAGAAATGCATTGAGTAATCGGATACTAACCTGCTGCCATTTCCTCTCTAACCATGATGTTTTTACTGTGGTTTTACTGCCTGCATTTCAGTGATCTTTACTTTTGTTTTGACTTGCACCGAAATAATTAGATCAAAAGAAACAACAAATCAAAAGTATATCTCAAGGATATACTCTTGCTCTGTCATTTCTCTTACTTTAGTATGAGTGGTGCTTTATCAAATGCTGTAATTTTAGGAAAGTAGATGAGCTTTGGGTTCTAGGGGTAGTTTCAGGTTTGAAGCTTAAGTCTTGCTAACTGGAATTCACATCAAGAGTCAAAAATTTGTGCTCAGAGCTGTTTAGTTTGTTGCCTCCTTCTAATTCATCCATCATTCCATCATTTTCCCAGTCATTGTCTTTAGATTTTATAGTGATGAAGGTAAGGAAAAAACGTTGCCTAGGTATGGTCACTTTTTCCTTTCATAGAAAGAAAACTTAGTTTTATGTAAAAAACTGCAAAGTATCCAATTAAACTCTTTGGATTATAACCCGAAAGAATGAAAAGAAAGGTGGTCCCACTGTTAGTCTTCTACTGTATTTTTCTGCAGGACTGCTTTAGTTAGAGATGTTTGCAGGGCAGCAGTGTGCTCGTCTGTTCACGCTTGTGAGTATTCTGTCAGTGTAGCAGCAGCTTCCACATTGCAGTCTTTAGGAAACTCCTGTAACTGATCATCAGTAGATCCCAGGTTGTTCCTGGCACTGGGAATACCATTGCAAGCTCCTACAAATGACAAATGTGTGCAGGTGTCCAAAAAAGAAAGATTTTCTTATCTCTAATTTTAGTGTAATTCTTTGAGGGATACATTTGTATGCCTGTATTCCATCATCCATCTTCCTTCTTGTAAGGCAGTAGTAGAGGAGTTTGCAAAAGAATTGACTGGCTTGGGGTGCGTGGTGTTGTGACTGTCTCTGCATGAGGCACAGTACTCAGTGGGGCATCTTTACCTTTCTCAAAGGGGACAGTAGAAGTTGACTGACATGCTCTGAATACATTTGAGTGGAATACACTTAGAATGATGTGCAGAATATCTTGAGGTTTTATTGTAATGGAAATACATCATTCCCTTACTTTTCATGAGTTCTAAACATAAGAATAGTGTGTTATTTGTAGTACATGTCTGTGCACTCAAAGAGATTTAGAGTACTTTGTGTTCACTAAAGGGAAGAATCGTATTCCTAAACTCAGAGTAATGTGACCATCTTAATAATGTTGGGTTTTACCCATTATAAACATGGACTATAATCAGACTGTCTGGTGGGAATGTTTCATCTCTTCTTCTGCGTGTTTCAATTTAAAAGCATAACTGCAGGAACTATTGATTTCTGCTAGTACTACTGTGTTTGTAGATACTGAGTTTGAGTTTAATCTCATGACATGGTTAGTCCATTTAAATCAACTGAGCGTCAGCTTGGAACAGTTGAGATTAGCTTCTGCCTCAGTATTATGTGTCTAAACAAGCAAAACCAATGAAGCTGTCTAAAAATAACGTTGTAACTATTGTGGAGTTATCTACTAACTTTAGGTAAGTCTGAATTTTGAGAGAGTTTATTTACTAGAATAGAGCAGTTTTAAGAGATTTTTACTTTTTTCCTTTGTAGGAAATGTGCACTGTTGAAGAACCCAACGAAGAGTTCACATCTAGACACAGCTTAGAATGGAAGTTCCTGTTCTTGGATCACAGGTGCAGTTCCTTCTGTGTAGTAGCAATAACAGCTGAATCACAGTGCTGGCTGTAGTATTTGGTGTTCTGTAATCTGCATTAACTACTCATAGCTTGTGTTGGGTTTAATTTTTATTTTTTTTCAGAGACATACTGTAAACAAGACAGCTTATATAATTAATTCTGTTTCCTTTGAGATTCTTTCATGTGTGTGAAAATAAAATGACATTGCTTTTTCTATTCATTAGGGCACCTCCAATAATAGGTTATCTTCCATTTGAAGTTTTGGGAACGTCAGGCTATGATTATTATCACGTGGATGATCTAGATAATCTGGCAAAATGTCATGAGCATTGTGAGTACAACTAAGTCACTAACATGAGCAAGTTTGTTAAATTGTACAGCTGTTCTGGTGAAATTTTGTGGTATTTTGAGTGAAGTTTGACATTATTATTCTGCTGTTCCTTATCTTTTTTTCTTTTGAAACAGAACTACAAAAGAGATTTAATTTTATCTTATATTTCCGGGGTTTCATTGTGGTAAATTGGAGTGCACAGCTTTATGACTAATACTTTTCCAGTTCTTCCAATAGCATTTAAAAGGCTTTATAATGTTTAGTAAGTGCAAAAATTGGTGGAAAATTTTCAAACCGTTCTTGATCATTGTTGTAATACTGGATTTAGATATGGGTTTGGGCTGTATGAACCTGGGAAATAATGTTCTTTTTATGTTACTGGGGTATTTACAGCCTGGCAAGACAGTAAACTTTATTCTTCATCTTTATAGTAATGCAATATGGGAAAGGGAAGTCATGTTACTACAGATTCCTTACAAAGGGACAACAATGGATTTGGCTGCAAACACATTACTATATCACGTATCACCAGTGGAATTCCAGGCCAGAGTTTATTGTCTGTACGCACACTGTTGTAAGGTAAGTTACTTTTTAAAATAATCCTACTGGCATGGGAGCTATGTTGATGGTATTTTTGGAGGTAGAGAAATTATAGCAGTGTAAAGAATCACTGGGAAACTTCCTGGGATACTTTATAAGCAAGGTGGCTTTGAGGAGTTTGGTCTTTGAGGTATATTTTTTAAATCATCCCACAATATAGTAGTCATGCTTGGTTTGTTCTTCTAGTTATGCAGAAGTTAGAGCAGAAAGACGACGAGAACTTGGTATTGAGGAGTCTCTCCCAGAGATAACAGCAGATAAAGTGAGTGTTTTATACAATTTCATTTTACATCTTCACATACTAAAAATAATATGCAAGCAAGTATACCGCAGCAAAAAGTGGTTTGTCCCATTCATCCCCAAACAAAGTAATTATTTAGTCTCTAAATAATGCGACTATTTAAAATGATCAAAGACGTCTAGAAAGAGTGTTTAACTGTACTCTGCCTATAACACCCTTCTCTTTTCAGGAATAAATGTCCATGTAGTTATAGTATAACATGGTAGCACCCATAAGATTTTATTAAGATCTGATTTCTGCAGCATTAGATTCCTAAATAAATGTTCCCCTTACTGGAAGTACCCATAATCTGAAAAACCAAAGCGAACACACAAAGATGACATAAAGGAGTTCACAATAGGAAAGTAGGTGCTGTTTAATTCTATGACTCTGTCCCACTTCTTAGAAGTATACAAAATTATTTTTGAATTAGTGTCTTTGGAAGCTCAGTGAGTGTTATAAGCTTATGGAGATGATCTGTCATGTTTTAGTCTGACAGTTCAGAAATGCTTTCCTTTGGCAGTTTCACAAGTTTCATCTATTGGTGCTCCTTCTAGTAGAACGAACTCATCCTTTCCGAAAGAATAAGCAGTTCACTCATTACACTGTTGTTCAGAGTGAATTGAGTGGCTAGAGAAGGAGGTCAGCTCAGTAGTCAGTTTGTGGCCTGAGTCTGCATGCATTTTGGTTTCTAGGCTTATATAGCTTAGGTTTCCAAGGATAAAAGCCTTGAATGGAAACAGCTTACAGCCATCAAACAGGCCAGTACTTCTGCATGGTCATCTGTGTAAGGGAGTTGATTAGAAACACCAAGGTCTGAGATATTTTCTAGCAGAAATATATATTGTGTGCTGAATTAGATAAATAATTGTTATTTATGTGTGTCTCTTTAGAGTCAGGACTCTGGATCTGACAATCACATAAACACAGTGAGTCTCAAAGAAGCACTGGAAAGATTTGATACCAGCCCCACACCCTCTGCTTCCTCCAGGAGTTCAAGAAAATCTTCACATACTGCAGTATCCGATCATTCATGTAAGCACCAACTGTTGAAAATAGAATTGCCTTCTATTGAAAGTGAAAGCTTTCTCTACTTAATTTAATTAAATGCACAACTGGCAGTTAATAGTCATTTTATGAGAAGTGTGCAGGTGAAAATGTCCTTTTTGATGGTTCAGAGATCTGCAGACTACTCTGAAAAAGACTTTTACTTCTAAGAGTACAATATCAGACACTAGAACACCCTATTTCAATCCATCAGGTTGCACTATTGGTGGATAGTCAGGGGAAAAAAAAAGAGTCCAAGCCTTAAGAGCTTTTTTATTCATTAAAAGCTTCCTGTGATTTGATTATTGCATTACAGAATTGAGATAACTATTAACATGTTTCTTTCTGTTCTAACTCTCAACATTGTCAGCAACACCAACTAAAATGACAGTGGACACTAGCACTCCTCCAAGGCAAAGCTTATCTGGTCATGAAAAGACTACGCAAAGAAGATCATCTCTGAGCAGTCAGGTAACTTCAGAGAAAAACGTTGTACCTAAACAGTGTAGTTCACCTTTAAAAGCTATTAGTAAATCCACATAAGCTTTGTTTTATTTCTTCTAAAACCACAATTTAAACTGCAAGAGTTTTGCTTGAAATATGTCTCTTAGAATTGCATCATCAACATGCAACTTTGGTACACTAGATTTTAAAGGAATGTAATGATTAAGCTTATATGTATTTAGGTTTTGTCATTAAGATTTGCAAGAATGTGAATGAATCTCTGCTTTCATTCACATGGAACTTCTTTCTGTGATTCTGGATTTTTTAATACACACACACACATATATATATGTAATATTGCCAATGTAATGCTGTGTGTGTCCCTATAGAGAATTCATACAAATTGATGACTAAGAATATTAGTGAGTACTTCTATATCCTTTCTGAAATCTTGGTAGTATGAGAAATTGTCGTGCTTCATGTACTTGGTGCTCATTCTCCCGTTGAACTAATACATTCACTTCAAAAACAGAATGTTTATTGAAAGATGTATTTCTAAAAATTGTTGGTTTAAGAATAAATCAAAGGTGTCAGCTTCCAAACTTGCTGAAAAGTCTTTCCCTTAATAAAATTAAGACTTCTAAAATATTTGTAGTTGTAATTTCTGTCTTATACCTACTGCTTATATATATTTTTATATGGAAAAATAATGTATATATTATATAGATAATTTTTTATTTTCTTAATTCTCTGATAATTAAGGTTAGATATTTCAGGAAACAATTTACTAGTTTCTATCATATTTTCATATGATACTGTTTTGGATTTGACACTTTAAAGAAACACTTTAGGTCAAGTGTGAAGTTCATTCTCTTCTGATTATGGAACAATTTTTTTAATCCTAGTCTTTAAGCTCACAGTCTCTTGGACAACCAGTAACACAGCCAGCAATATCTCAGCCTGCAACTTTACAGCTCCAGTCTGGAATGACTCAGGTATGGATTAACTTGATTTATTATTATTTTTTAAACACTCTTGTTCTCCTAGAGAACAGCATTCTCCTGGAGTAACGGGCTGCCTGTGGCTTGGGTGGAGGTACTGTTCACTGAGTGAAAAACAGTTTGGGTTGCCAGACCAGAGAGTGGTGGTGAATGGAGTTACGTCCGGCTGGCAGCTGGTCACCAGTGGGGCTCCACAAGGCTCAGTACTGGGGCCAGTCTTGTTTGATGTATTTATTGATGATCTGGACAAAGGGATTGAGGTCACCATCAGTGAGTTTGCAGATGACACCAAGCTGGGTGAGAGTGTTGATCTGCTGGAGGGCAGGAAGCCTCTGCAGAGGCATCTGGACAGGCTGGATCGATGGGCTGAGGCCAAGTGCATGAGATTCAACCAGGCCAAGTGCCGGATCTAGCACTTGGGTCATAGCAAGCCCCTGCAGCACTACAGGCTGGGGAAGAGTGGCTGGAAAGCTGCCCAGAGAAAAAGGACCTGGGGGTGCTGGTCAGCAGCAGCTGAACATGAGCCAGCTGTGCCCAGGTGGCCAAGAAGGCCAATGGCATCCTGGCCTGTATCAGCAATAGAGTGGCCAGCAGGACCAGAGCAGTGATCGTGGCCCTGTGCTTGGTACTGGTGAGGCCACACCTCGAGTGCTGTGTTGTCTTTTAAGCCCTTCACTACAAGAAAGACATTGACGTGCTGGAGTGAGTCCAGAGAAGGGCAATGGAGCTGATGAAGGGGCTGGGACATGAGTCAGACAAGGAGTGGCTGAGGGAGCTGGGGTTGTTCAGCCTGGAGAAAAGGCTGAGGGGAGACCTCATTATTCCCTCTCTACAACTACCTGGAAGGAGATTGTAGTAAGGCAAGTGTTGGTCTCTTCTCTCAGGCAGCAAGGGACAGGATAAGAGGAAATGGTCTTGAGTTGCACCAGGGAAGGTTTAGATTGTATATTAGGAAAAATTTCTTTACAGAAAGAGTGGCCAGTCATTGGAACAGGCTGCAAGTCATGGGCACCAGCTGCCCAGGGAATTGATGGAGTCACCATCTCTGATGGTATTTGAAAGCCATGTAGATGTGGCACATGGTTTAGTGTTGGACTTGGCAGTGCTGGGTTAGTGATTATCCTTGATGATGTTAAAGGTCTTTTCAATCTTAAACAATTCTCTGCTTCTGTATTCTGAATATAATGTTAATTTCTCTTTCAGAAATTGAGTCTTTGGTGCGAAATTCACTTTTAAAATTATTCTCTTGAAATGAGCAAATTCCCTAATTTGACACTTTTACTTTATTTTTTTCTTCATGTATTTGTGGGGATATAATTTTCAGCCTTGTGCATTAGCAATGTAGACATAAACACAGTTAAAGCTAAAATATTTTAGGGCATGAATTTAAAAATCCATCAACTCTGCTGATAACTTTCAGGCATATACTAATAACACAGGGCTGCTTGGTCTGTGAAATGCTTCTGTGTAATAAGAACAGGATACAGGTATTGAAAGGTTATACTGACTTTTGGGGCCTGTAGCAGATGTCTGAGGAGGAATAGAAGTGGCAAATAGTTTCTCTGTGGGCTCAGCCGTCAGCATTTTGTGATTGAGGGTATTCCTAAGTTATTTTTATGTTTTAGCTCTGGGTGAATTTTTTTTTTTGAACTGGCACAGTTCTAATTTTTAATACGAGAGAGCTTTAACATCCACAGTACCATGTAAATTACTAAGGCTACATGTATATGTGTGTGTGATTTGGACACACAGTCAATTTCTTGTGCTATGGATTTTTTCAGTTCACAAATTCTGATGCATCAATTAAATATTAATTCTGTGCCATGTTCATACTAATGAATTGGTCCTCAGATTATGGTTTATTAGTAGTTTAAAGAGCGGTGCTTGATTTCTTTGCTGCTGTGGAGGACTGTATTTACCTCTTACAAAGAAAATGTCTTTTTTGCTCAGCTTTTAATTTATTCATTGCACTACAGCCTGTGTTTCAGTTTTCAGCTCAGTTAGGAGCTATGCAACATCTAAAGGACCAGCTGGAGCAAAGAACACGCATGATAGAGGCAAATATTCATCGGCAGCAGGAAGAGTTGCGTAAGATTCAAGAGCAGCTTCAAATTGTTCATGGTCAAGGACTCCAGGTGAGTTAGTGTATCACAGGTTTCATCTGTAGAGAATTTAGGCATCTGAAATGTGTCTTGGGCACCTAATTCCACAATATGATCCTCCATATTCTCTGTCAGGTGCTATCTGGGCCTAATATGTCTAAAATCCATAGTATCTGAACCTGGTGTTCCAGAGGTACCTGATGTTTTGCTTCTGAATGTATCTGGAAATGCTCCAGTGTTGAGCAGCTCAAGCCTAGCTTATGACTTAACCTAAATAAATTTAAAATGATGGAGTGGTTGTTAATTCTTGCAAAGTTTTTCAGCCATTAGAATATTAATCCAAAATCTGCAAGATGAGCAGGGAATTTTTTTTTCTCTTTTAACTCTGAGGGTGTCAAATCCATGCTTCTTTGTTTCTTAAACTGTCCTGTCAGGCTGAGTGGCTCTGCTGTGCATTGTAAACTTGAAGGAGCTACTGAGCTAGAAAGACAAGTAGTCTAGAGGATGCATTACTCAGTCTAGCAGCTGACTACCTGATTTTTGATTTTTTTTTTAACCAGTTTATATTTTTCTATTTTTGTCATTGTCTTTTCAGCTATATTTGGAAGAAAATAATTGCCCTATTGGATTTTTCTAGTTAAAAGACCCAAACAAAAAAAAACCTGATCACCTCAAACTAAGATACATTTCAAGGAAATAATATTTTCAGTCTGGATTGTGACTAAAGAGTAGAAAAAATACTTCTGGAAGTATTGAGTATGTTGCTTAAATTATGTTGAGAGAGTAGGAGTTTCTGGCATGTGCCATTTTCAGTGTTGTGTGATGTGTAGTGTAAACATGCCAGCAGTAGACTGTGTTATCCATGTCTCAAAGGGAGAGATTCACAGCTCTCTTCCTGTGCACTGAGGAGGGACCTTGTTCAGGAATGTGAAAACTAGAGAAAATGCTTCAGTGCTGCACATTCTGCCTTGTTATAGGCTTGGGCCTAACTTTTTGTAAAGAACCAAATATTTTGGTGCTGAATTCTGTTTATTACAACAGTGTTGGAAAGTTCAGTATAATCATTATGATTTCCTGATTGTCAAGGAAGATTGTGTTCTTGATGCTGTGCCTAGATCTACTGATTCAGAGATTTCCTTCATCTGATTTAGTGTTACTGCTGAAGGTCCTACAAATAGAAGTGTGATCTCAAATATGTTTTGTCTGTAGATAGTTGTGGGCTACATTACTAGTTAGTCTCTAAATGGTACTTTTCCTGAAGGAGTAAATACTTAATGTTTAGAACTCTAGAAATGAGGATTCTGCTTCTTACCAGTTAGTGTTGAGTCTCTGAATACTGACCCTATAACTTGTGGAATTTTTTAAGATGTTTTTGCAGCAGTCAGCTTCTGGACTCAACTTTGGTTCTGTGCAGCTTCCTTCTGGAAATTCTTCAACTGTTCAGCAGCTTACACCAATAAACATGCAAGGTCAAGTTGTTCAGACTAATCAGACTCAAAGTGGGATGAACACAGGCCATATAAGTACTCCACACATGATACAGCAGCAGCCTTTGCAGAGTACTGGAACACAGGTAAAATTCTATTACTGGTTTTGCTGGATAGAATATATGTTCAAAACCACAGCTGAAACACAACAGCTTCCCTGACATTCCCCTATTATGAATGAGTGTTTGAGATTGCTTAAAGAATCATCGGCAAGGGTATCAGCAAAAGCCAGATTTAATATTAAGTGACAGCATGACAAAGTTCCTTGGCAAGATTCACTCTACTACTTACAGGGCAGTTAAGGCTCAAGGAAAAAACAAGCAGCAACAAAACCAAACAAAATCCAGGCAATCAAAATGGAAATGAACTGAGAACTATCTAGAGGAGTGTATGTGTGTGTGTTTTGGTGCATGTGACAAAAGGACAGTGAGGGCAGAGATAAAAAAGGAACACGGCCTAATAGCTTAACAGCACTCAAACTTAACAGTACTTAACTTAAACCTAGTAATTTAACAAAGGAGCAACATGTAACTCACACCTAATTTAACTTACAGCTTAAACTTAATTTATAACTTAAATTTAATAATTTAACAGAGGAATAACACTCAACAGTATTTAACCTAACTTATGACTTCAAAGGTATAATTAGCAACTTAGTGAAAGAGCAACACTTAGCAACACTTAGGTTGTAACTGATGTTGAGCTTAACAGCTTAGCAAAAGAACAACACTTAGAGGCATTTAAGTAAGCTAATGTCGTAAGTCACAGGCTTATTTACAGGCCTAACTTACTCTGATATCCAAGGTACTTAAACATCTAAGAAAGCAGCATTTCTCTCAGATTTGCTATAGCATATGCGCATGTGCATGCACACAGACATAAAGAGTCAGTGCAAGGAAGGTACCCGTGCAAAATTCCCCTTGGAGGTCAGTGAAACACTCACTTTGATGCCTTTGCATCTCCCAATGGGTGAAGGGTCGGGCCTTGAGGAATCAGGGCATCAGCCCAGGACTTGTCATTGTTCAGCGATTCTCCAAGCATAGCAAACCTGAGGGTTTGCTGGCTCTGAGAGGCGCCCCAGTCAGAGGGAGATTGCTGGTTGCAGGCCTACTGCGGCCCGGGAGGGCTCCAGGGCTCTCATTCTGGACTGCTGTTTATAGGGTCAGAAGAGAGTGGGCTTCAGTCATAACAGTGTTTCATCCTGGCTGCAGTTTGGGTCAGCACCCTCTCTGAAAGTGTGAGATCAGGAATGTTATGCCATTCAGGCAAGAAAAAGTGTCCAAGACTGTAAGGAAGATGATGCTTGTTGGACAGCACAGGTTCCTGGAAGCAAACTGTGTTTCTGATAAGCTCGGGAGGAGCTAAGCCCAGGTTCTTCAAGGCCAGGGCCTAACAAGCATTTCCCCTATCACAGTGCGGCCTGGAAAGGAGGAGGGGGGCATGCACCACCACATCCTCTCCCAAATTTCTTTGAACAATGTCTGTTGAGTCATTAATTTCTTTATGTTTGAAGCTTTACAATTAAAATGCATTTATGTTCTTGATAATGCAGTTTCAGATCTTGTTTTCATTTTAAGACTTAGGCATGTAAATAATTATTAACAAGTAGCTTTTTTGAAAGACCAGTCTCAAGAAAACTTAGTTTGCCTTTTTTTGTATGTCTATGATTTTTTTTGACAGAACATACAACACTTTCCATCAGATGCAATAGGTGTAGGACATTTATACTGTAATAGTCTTTTTCTTCTATGAGTTTATTCAGTTTATTTCAATTCCGTGTATACTTCTGAAGTTGCAGTATCTTGTAGTGAATTCTACAGCTTTACTTTCTATGAAATGTGATTGTTGGCTTTTTTAAACATGTCACCCGTCTCATATACTGGGAAATACATTGAGCAGCTCTCTACTTTTCATCTTCTGACTCACGATTTTCAAGTCTTCTGTCAGATGTATGCCCATAGAATCTGATTCTTCACGCTGAACACTTCTAATGGGTTTGACCATTATGCGTATGGAGACTCCTTACACATCTCATCTCTGTGGTCACCCTCCTCTGTACCCTTTTCCACATTCCATACTTTCCTTTTGAGATTTGTGAAGAGGCAGACTAGTGGTGCATGTTACCATCTCAGCAGTTGGCTAGTTCCAAACTTTCAAGTAAGAAATTTGTGACATTATGTGCACATTTTAGTCCAAGTTGGGCACAGAGACACTAAAGGAGTAAAAAGATAATTTTGAACAAACAGTATACAAGTAGCTGAAAAATTCAGGGGAAAAAAATAACCTGAACAGGAGATTATGTTAACGTAGAAATACCTGTGTACTTTAAATTAAGAATTCATTTGAATAGAAGAAAACCACTGGTAGTTTTGAAGTGTGGGCAGTGACAGTGATGAGGACAGCTGTAGTACCTGACCATTTTCAACTTACTATCTCAAAATTTCTTTTCAGCATAATCAACAAAATGTGCTTAGTGCACACAATCAACAGTCTTCACTTGCAAGTCAGTCACAGAACACAGTCTCGGCACCTTTGTACAACACTATGGTGATTTCTCAGCCAACAGCAGGAAATGTGGTGCAGGTTCCCTCTAGCTTACCACAGAACAACAACCAGAATGCTGCTGCAGTAACCACTTTTACACAGGACAGACAAATCAGGTAAATATTCAAGATGATTTTCTATAATGGTATGCTTATGCAGCAGCACCATATACAAAAGGAACTAAAGTAGCATTAAAAAGATTATGTGATTTGTGTTCCAGCTGTATGGTTACAACCCCCGAAACTAAACTTTGCCCAAAGTAACATGTTTGCAGGCTTATCAAAACCCATGTTGTTGTAGCAAAGTATGACTTTGAGAAATCTTTGCCTTTCTCAAGTGTATGTGACGCTTCATGGATTTCTTTTTCCTGAAGGGACTCCAAATGTCTTTTTCTATCAACAGATTTTCTCAAGGTCAGCAACTTGTAACAAAACTTGTGACGGCCCCAGTAGCATGTGGAGCAGTAATGGTACCAAGTACTATGTTTATGGGACAGGTGGTGACAGCTTACCCCACTTTTGCTGCCCAACAGCAGCAGACACAGACTTTGTCAATAACGCAGCAGCAGCAGCAGCAGCAAAGTCAGCAGGACCATCAGCAGCAGCTCACCACAGTTCAACAACCAGCTCAGTCTCAGCTGACCCAGCACCCCCAGCAGTTCCTACAGGTAATGAATGTAGAGTTGTCTACAAATTTTTCCAAGTCCTGGCACTTTCAGCATGTTTGGGTTATCCAGGGGTGCTTTACTTGAAAACAAAGCACTTAAAATAGTAACCTGTGAATAAACCTGATGCATGAGGTAAGTTTATTCTGTAGCTGTTCTCTAAAGTCCTATTACTTAAAGGAGAGGTGGTCTTTCCTGCAGTTTCACTCCATGCATTCTCCTATTTTACATCTTTTTCCCTTTGAATTGCTCTTAATTGACTATGGGATGAAAAACCAGGTATTTCCTTTAAAACAGTTTACATATTCTTTGCATTGACATATTAATGCAATAAGGTATGAGAGATGATGGTTGGTCTGGAAGGCAGCACACAGGCCGAAGCAAGACATGTCCCAATAACATGAGATGTGAAATTCTGTCTAGGCTACAGGGGAGGCTGAGCAGCAAGTAACTTTGTAAGCAGAGAGTAGGGAAGACAAAAGGGTCAAAAGAGAAGGAAGACAAAACCCAAGAAGTTTAGAAACAGGAAATCTCAAAAAGAAATAGAAAGTAGAAGGAATTGATGGGGAAATCTGTTGGCGTTTGTTGATTAATTACTGGCACATGGGTCACCCAGCAGCTGGAGTTGGTGAAGGAGATGTAGTGGCTGTAACACTAGAGAGGCAGTGCCTCCAAGAAGACATGGGTTCAAAAAATCTTAATTTGGCCTCTGATGTTGCCTTCTCCAAAAAAAGATAAAGTCTTTTAAAGTGCAAATGTAGTTTGTGCACATTCTTAACATTGTTTTGACTACCCTGGGAAAGTCAATTTATTTTGTCTTTTTTATTCTTTAAGAGTATACATAATTAAAAACTCTTACTTTACAAGTGTTCCTTACTGTGTGTGCCATTTCCACTAAATCTGGGATCCTCTGCATAGGTGGAGTGTATAAAAATGCAGTAAGTATTTGAAAGCTTAACCTACATTTATAGGCACAGGGAATGGATGCAGTTCTGACTAGGGCTGAGTAAAATTTTCTTCCACTAGCATTTCAGCACTCATTCATGTAGTGGGAGACTTCAGCTGAATCAAACCAGAGTGCAGATTTGAATGTGTTCTCTGACAAGTCAGATAAATACTATAACAACAGTGCTGCTTAGCAGGTTGGTAGTGTCTCTGTTTCTAAATTTAAAAGTTTGTACAATTTTGACTTAATTCTGATCAAACAGATATGTGAAATACAAAGATCTCGAGAGGTCTGTACCTACTCTAGAATTTCTTTCTAGGCAAAAGTCTAGTGTTTTTAGTACAAACTGTTAAAGTGCTAGAATTTGAAGTGAAGCAAATGCTCTTTAAAAAGGACAAAAAGTGCCTTTTCTGCTTCTGTTCACTGGGGCATCTTACAGTCTGATGCTGTAGGTGGAGCAGTTGATGTACTTTAGTTACTGCTGCAGAATATTTCAGGATTGAGATGTCCTAGTGCATTTGTACCCATCCTTCATTGCTCTTCTTCAGTAATCTTTTTTTTTTTGTTCTATGAAGAATAATATTAAAAATAAGTTCCATTTCCAGTAGTAATAAATCTCCTTCAAAGGGAATATTTGGGTCTGCACATGCAACATTTTCTTTGATTATGCATTTTGTCTGTGGGGAATAAATGTGATCTGTGCCAAATCATGCACTGTTTTTTTCATTTGACTGCAATGACAGCTACCTGCACTTACTCAAATAGATTCCTTACACCCCACTATGCTTCTGTGGTTTGAAATGAACACAAATTTCCGTGTGTTCCTACCTATCACCACAGAAATTACAAAGACCAATTACAGCTGCTTAATTAATTGGTTAGATGCACCGCTTAAATGTATTAGTATGGACAAATCTTTGCATTGTTTGCTCAGCTTAACTGGCCAAATCCAAAGTTTATTTTGATTGAACCCTTATGAAAAGTTAAAAAGCAGCTAGGCCTATGTTTCTCAGTGCAGCAGGAAAACCAATTTTTTTTCTATTTTCATGTTTTAGACATCCAGGTTACTTCATGGAAATCAGTCAGCTCAGCTTATTCTCTCTGCTGCTTTCCCACTACAACAAAGCACTTTCACTCAGTCCCACCACCAGCAGCATCAGTCTCAGCAGCAGCAGCTGTCACGACACAGAACTGACAAGATGACTGATCCTTCCAAAGTTCAGCCACAGTAGTGTGGGTGCTGCCTCTTTTTGAAGCAAACTGCCAGGAGGGGCTGCCCCACAAACAGTTGCACTGAAGCTACAGAGGTAACAGTATGAAGGCTTTCTAACACCGTGGTGTTGAGATCTACTTCTAACTTCTGGAATCTGCTAAGAAAAGCCACAAGATGATGCTGGGGACGTGGCCAACTTTGAGAGTTGCCCCAGTTTCTGTGTTCTAAAGGATTTGCTGCCATGTTGTAATTTGTCCAGGTGAAATCTCCAAATGTGACTGAAATGAGAGTGATGCTGAAAATATTGGTATTTTTATCAATCCTGTACATTTTTAAAGTATTAAAACGGACATGGAGCAATTGTTTTGAATTAGCAGGAAAAAATGCCAGAAATATAGTCCAAAAACCATCTAATTTTTTTTCAGATGATTACAGGACAGTAAATATTTTGAAAATGTTGTGTGAAATCCAGTTCTCTGTTGTACAGATGCTGTAAAATATTGTGTATATGTCTGCATAAAAGGAGAAAGAGCAAAATATTTTATATGATGCATGAAAGTGTAATCTGTTATTTGTAGGTTTGAATATGTTTCCCTAAATTCTCACGCCATACTCAGACTAATGTTTTCCTCTGTTCTACCCTTTTGTTTACAACATGATGCATCATTATTTTCACCCTTAATGTGGGCACAAGTCTCTTGTTTGTGCTTTGTCTGTGATGTCAGGGTTTGTTCGGTGAGGTACAGTGTGTTGGTTAGTTGACTGCTTGAAGTTAAATTATTGATGAAGCTGTTTGAACTGGTGATCATGCATCAGGGTTCAGGACATTCAGATTCATGAATATCATCCATCATTTCATAATGAATTCATCGTTTTATTTGAAAAATAGGAATTTGCACTGCTTTCTTGCGGATGGTTTGGAATTTTATTCCCCAAAGCTATCTTTTGATATAGTTCATAGTTGGAAATATTTATGTAAAAGGTTTAAAAAAAATGACAGTAATTTTCAAGAATGTTTCAGTTATAGGAGTAATTTGCACAAAAATATATTTACATTTAATAACCTTTTGGGCACTTTTTAACCACTTTCTCTGTGGTGAGAATTGTAACTTGTTAAACCATGTTGGAATCTTTTTATTCTCCTTCAAAAATTAGTCAGAACTAATTCAGGGTCATTTTAACAACAACAACAAAACCCATAGTGCCTTGATTTTAATTCAGGTGATAATGTTGAACATCTTGAATTACAATGTCTTGAATCTGTAACCATTTTCGATTTTGAAGTCTTAGCACATTGTCAACCAAACTTGTGTATCTACTTCATAGATATTTCTGTATTGTGTTAATTTTAACAGTGGTCTGAGTTGAGACCATGAATATTTTTGACTGGTACTCCCCCTCAGACAGTAGCCAGAAATAGAGGAGTCTCAAAAATCTCAGATCTTTAAGGTAATACTCTTAA
>VZRS01003723.1:2113-28252 GCA_013398055.1 Ifrita kowaldi | reverse complement strand
AAAAAAAAAAAAAAGGGCAAACCTTGAAAGACAGGACTCCTTTTGCAGAAGGAAAAATAATAAGCTGATTTTTTTTAATCATTTTTGGAAGCATTTAAAATGTGTTTTGGGGGAGGTCATGATTGCATTTAACACTACCAGGTATTGATTTAAGAGATATCACTGAACTAAGACTTCAGAAGGCAACTTCACTTTATAAAGAAAATAAAAAGTTCCAACAGTTATGTGCTATTTAAGTAAATGTTGGTAGGCTTTTATGGTACTAGTTTGTGGAAACCAGAACTTCAGAGGAAAATGAATAAATGGTGATAGATCTGATAATTAAAAACAAAAAACAGTAAAAACAGTTAAAACTAGTGCTAGGGAGAGAAAGCTGGATTAATCTTGAATACTGAGGAGGAGTTGAATGAATGTAACCAAATGGTGATGGTCTATTTTGTACTGTGGAACAGTTTGATTGTATTACTGGATGAACCAAACCCGCAGGAGGTGATACCAGCCTAGCCAAGCCTTTGATGTCGTTGGTTACGTTTGGGGCAAGCCTTTGCCTCTGCACATGTCCCAGCATTAGACCTTTGTTATTCCCCAGTCATAAAGCAAATGTTTGGCACCAAAAAGCCAAGCAGTGAACAAGGAAGGAGAGTGTGAGAAACACAGTACCAAAGAGAATCAGATTGCTCTCTGCTCCAAGAAGCCTATTGCAACCTGGAGCAAGGAACAGATGCCAATACCAAACATAGCAAGGAACACTTTCCCTTCTTTAAAGTGATTTCTGGCATTCTTCAGGCTGGGATAATTGTCAGAGACCTGTTTCTGTAAAGTTCTATGTAAAGAAATCCTGCCTTGCTCTGCTATCCCTACCACTCCATTCCACCTATTTCTATATGAAGCTGCGTTGACTAGAGGTCTGTGCTATCACTTCTTTGCCTAATGGAAAATAGGTTAGATACAAATTTCTTTAACCAATTACAATGAAAATATAGCACTAAAAAAGAAGACTGGGAGAGCTTTAATAGTGCTGTTAGAACTACTGAATAGTGGTAAAATAGATGTATTAAGCTATTATACTGAGAATTACAAAAATTAGAGATACCAGCCAGACAGTTAATGATGCAGCTTTTTATACAAAGCTTCATTTCAACTCCTCTTCCCATTCCCCCCTTCCCAAATACTCTGGTGTGCTGCTATAGGTCTGTCAGTAAAAAGGCTAAACTAGGAGAGAGAAATTAGATGATGGGATAGCGTGGCTGCTGAAAGAGAACTATAGAAATGCATGCTTTGATCCAGAAGCTTTTCATAGCCTCAGAGAGAGGTCATTCAATTACAGAACCTACCAGCTAGTAGAGAAAGGATAGAAGATGGGGAAATTCTAAGGAACTGCAAAAATACAGCACACTTATGAAGAATTCCTGATGTGAATCAGGCAAACTTTACAAAAGCAAGTGTGTAGAACTTGGTCCAGATTGTGTGCACGTATGCAGATGTTTTGTTCACAAGTAGTGACTAAAAACTGTATGTCTAACAGGTCTGCAGCTTCCCCTGTTGCTGAACCAATTGCTCAACTGTCCTTGAGTTTTAGTGAGAAGAGGATCAGGCCGTTGCCTCTTTCTTAATCAGCCTTTTGCTTCTGCCCAGCTCATGTACTACAGACTTATTTGCAACATCCTGATAAATAGCACGACAATGAATGCTGTGATGCTGCAGGTTCTGGAGCAGAAATGCTACAGAACAACTGATAGAAGGGAAGGAGTCTGTTAAGGGGAGGATTGTATTTGTGAAGAAAGGGGCTGGTGAGACATAATGGAGTGAAAAGGGTGGCATTTGCACAGAGTTAAGGAGACAGACATTGTCTGCAATGGGTGAAGCTTTGAAGAAAAGTGTCTGGGATACCTTCAGAGAGAAAAAAGAATATAGCTATTTTTATATTATATTTAATATATATTTGTATATAAATATGAAAGGATTCTAGTAGGAGCTCTCCATATGCCTTCCACTTCATCTAGAAGGTTTACCTTCTGCACTACGGTTCCAGTGTGTCACCACCTTCTGTGGGCATCTTGCCTACTGCCAAACACCAAAATTAGTAACCCAGTATCCTTACAAGAAATAGGTTTCATTTCAGCTTTATGTAAAAATGAATAAAATAAAGATATATCAGGCAGTTTTTCACAGGAAAAAGAAATTCTCTTAAGACTTAAATAGCACTTTCTCTTTTTTTGTTGTTGTTTTGTTTTTTTGAGTAATAACAAGCACTTTACTGAAAAGACTATTTGAAAAACAGTTTATTTCTTTAGTCAGTGAAACTGTTAAAAAGGGGGGGCATTGAGGAATAACAATAAAACTGTCAAGAGAGACATTTCTGGAAAATGTTTCTTTATGGTGATCCTTTGAGGCTCAAAGTGCAGGATTAAAAAGGCTTCTAAAACCAGTTGCCTTTGTGTTTTATATGGCCAGGGGAAGGGATTAGTGATGATAGCTTCCTTCGAAGGAGGCTTTTTAAGTTGCACAGTTGCCTATGAGAGAGAATCATCTGGAGGCTCATTTGCCTGCTCAGTAATTCTAAGTGTCCCTTAGGATTATAAATTGTGTGAAAATATTCTGAAGGTTTAAAGATGTGGCCTTTTTCAAATGTTAAAGTCGATTCAAGAATCATTTATATTTTCAGAGATTTAACCCAGGTATTGTTATGAGTGTTTTAAATGTCACGGCATCAGGAGATGTCAAACATGTCAGATTCATAAGCTTCTCTATTTGAAATAATTATTAAAATTAGATGTACAGTCAGAGGGCTGGAAAATGGTTATTTTAATTAAAAGGGAAAAGAGACTAGTTTTAATAATTAACCTTTTATTTTTTTACTTATCCCTGGTGGAAAAAATTGAAAAGAATGAAATGAATTTGGATTAAAAAAGACATATTTAAACAAATCATAGTAGATGAGACAACTGTGGGAGAACATTTGAAATTGTCTTGGTTGTCCATGAGACTGGATAGTTGCTTTTTCACTATCATGATTTTTAACACTACATTCCTTGTCTTTTTCTTTTTTTTTCTTTTTTAAACAGGTGATTTTAAGCTCTGCGATACTTCATGCTATGCCATCTGCATGAATTTTGCCAGCATGATATGCTATATTCAAAGATATAAATAAAAAGGAAGGGGGGGGAACAAAACACTGTGTCTGAAAAAATACTTTATGGCCTAATACAGAGACCCCAGCTATGACTGAGAGATGCTGCATTAATAGACAATCAATCAATGGGTAATTATTTATGAAACACTTTTGGGAATGGTCTTAAAGATGTAACTGCTTTGAAAGCAGTTGGTGAGTTGTCTTTTTCTAAAAAGAAAGGTAAAAAATATTTATTTTCAAATATATCAGATTGAAATTTGAGTTTTTAAGCAGTGTTGATTTCACAGTGTCTTGGGTTTCAGTTTTGTTTTGTATTTTTTTAACTGGCATTAGATTTATATACGTAAAAGAAAACAAACAGAAAAACCCTCGTGCCGTTCATATTGACGTCAGGAAATGTAGATACAGTTCCCTGGTGTTCATGTGACCATTACTAACTGTCAATTTTTTAACTGAATAAATGTAACTCATTTAAAATTTTGCTTTCTGTAGCTTCTAAGGTTATAGAAGTTTTTTCTGAGTTGCTTGATGTCAGTTTTATCCAAGTTTCACAGTGAAGCGCTCTTACCCTTCCCACGACTGTACCAAAGGCACTCTTTCTCCCCCACCCACAGAACTGACTTGTGAGAAGTTGCTTGATGTCACTTTTATCTTCTCTCCCCTATCCAGACAAATGACTTGTGAGATTTCAGTAAAAATGCATACTGTATTTTTTCCTTGTCTTCTCTCTGTATCTCTTTATAAACTGATGCCCCACTCTAAAGGCTAGAGACCTCTGATTTGTGTATTTACATTACTGCCTTGGAATTTACTCACACAGCACTGGATTGAGTGTGCACAACTTAAAACTGCTTTCACACCTTCGTGTCTCCAGTCCCTGTTCTTGCCAAAGGATGGAGCAGCACTGCAGAGTGTTTGGATGGGCATAGCCCTTCCCTCACTTTCTGTCGTGTGCAAAACACCCCTTTCCTTAAATTGGTGCCGCTCCCCTCCCTGGGTATTTCTTCTGCTGGCAAAATGTCAGGATTTACTATTTTTAAAGGAGCAGAGGTGCTCTGAAATGTTGGCTATGCCACTGAGCAGGGAAGCAGAGACTTGCATTTAGCAGCAAGCACAACTTCTTGAGAGCATGTGGCTCCTGCCTGCAAGCGCTGTGTGATAATATGTAACCTGTCAGGGTGGTCTGACCCTTTTTTCACTGATCAAAGTGTAAACATTAATAATTCCAAATGAATGAAATGTTCAAGGAAAGGAGGGTGGGAAGAAAATTCTGTAATTGAAACTGAATTCCTGGAGAAAATTATAAATACACTTAGCCATTTTTACAGTCTGCAGTACTTTTTTTTCCTGTAATATTGCACTGGATGCCCAGAGGAAGATACTGATCTTTTGCCTTTGAGAATTAAGTAATACTTGTGCAAGTTGTTTATTACTTCTATATGCCATGAGGCCCCTGTGCCCCAGGAGTGAAATAAAGTCAGCTGTAAAAATGCTGTAGCTGTAGTTAAGAACTGTCACCACCCATCAGTGATAAGACTGAGAGCATGTAGCAAGCAAGATTGTCAGTTTTCTTAAAATTGAACTTTGGAAATAGTAGTATATTCTTCCATAAACTTATCAAGAAGAAGAGTGGTAATAACAACTGCTGCCACACCTGAAGCAATGCTGTTCAATGGCATTTTGCTGTCATGCAAGATTGAAAGCAAAACACATGCCTATATGAGAATGAAGCTGTTAAGTACTTGTAAAGATTAGCAATCCAAAGGTTAGTTGCACTTCTGACTCTCAGGCATTAGTGATATTAATTCTGGAAGATTTCAGCTGTTCAAGGGTAACATATAATAGCAAGAGCCTTCCTAGAATTCTTCGTAGCACACAGTCTCTGTCACTGTCAGACCCTTTGGCAAATACATTCTCACTTGGGAAGTAAATTGAAGTAATCCCAAAGAACCCACAGCTGCAGTACATGCCCACATCAATGGGAAATGCTTCAGGAATGTACATCTACATTAGCAGAAGCCTGCAGCTGTAACGTGCCATGGGTGCCAACTTCAGGGGCCACATGCAGTCATCTCTGGGGAAAATGCCATGTCAGTACAGCAAGTGCCATTACATCATTATTTCCATGGCTCTGGAAATTAAGGATAACTCAGATTATATTAGGATGAAACAGTCTGATCCTCTTGATTCAGTATCTGTTTGTTTTTTTTTAATATACAGTATCTGGGACAAACATGGAGGTACACTGAACTGCCAACTTCTTTCTGGAAATATGTTGTAAAAGGGCTCACATGAATCCGGTGGCAGCGTTCCAGAGGCAGCCTGAGCTGGAGGGGCAGCCTGTAGGCAGCAGGCTGCCTCTTACAGTGCTCAGGGAACATGGCCCCTCTCTCACTTCCACGTTTTCTGACTTGGTGTCTGACTCATAGATCTCAAAACAGCAAGCCCAGGCACCAGCCCAGCACACACACACCTGCTGGCATTACCCTAGGAAGTGCAGGTTTGCTGGTGACCTGCTCCTGTACTTCGGTTCAACAGGTTTCCTTTGAAAAACTTTGTCCTGGCAGGATGGAAGATTAGATGTTTACTTTAGATGTTTACTTTACTTTGCACTTTGCCATATACAGAGTAATGAGACAGGCTTTACCTAAGGACTGGGAATAGGCACCTTTGAAAATAACAATCACAACTTCTCTCATTGTAAACATTTCAGTTGATGTGAGAATTTTCCATTCCAGTAGACCTGAACATCACTTCCATTTTATTTCTATTGCCTGGAAATGAGCAGTTGCTGGCAGTGTGCACTTGCAAACCTCTGCTGCGTGCAATGTGCAGAGATGTAAATTCCTGCTTTAGATGCTGCTTTCGAGGTTGCTTTGGTAGCAGCTGAAATCAGCTGCATCTCACCCCAGCAGAGAGAGCTGCAGGATGGATGGGAAGCCTGTGGTGGACAGTTGCCTATTTCCCATGTTGCAGACACAACGGTTTGCAGAGCCTTCCCTTCAGCACTTGAGCTCTCACTCACTGTATTTCACATTCTCCAGCTACAAAAGAACAAGAAAGTGCTCAGGATTGTGGCAATCAAAGCTTCAGCTCATTACCTTATATATAAATGCCCATACACACTCTATATTGCCTATATCCTAAGTATCCAGCTATTTTTGAGACAGAACAGCAGCACCCCCCTCTCTGCTGGCAGTGTGCTAGAATGACAAGAAGTCTGATGAAAACTGCTAAAATCCCAGCCCCTGACCCAGCCAACAGGTGAGAGCTGGCCAGGCTATAAGTCCTTTGAGACACTGTGGAGGGACAAGGCCAAGTCTGAGCTGGAAACTGCACAGCAGACACAGCACTCCTAACAATATGGCACTGGAGCCCTCCATCACCTTCAACAGTCTTTCCCTACATCCCAACTCAACTCTTTAAACCGTGAAAAATTCCAACAGGCGCTCAACAGCGTTAAATCACAGTAACAAGTGATTTAACTATTAAAGCACCTTTCAAAGCTTTTACTAGAATTTCATGAGCTATCTAATTTCATGCTACACTTCCAATAAGTCTATGTTTGTGCTTTAAAAAAAAAAAAAAAAAATCCAAAAGCTACTCAAAGAGCACTACTCAAACTAACCTGCCTAGCTGGTCTTTGAGAGCACCCAAATACATTGCTTTGACTAGGCCAAACCAGTACCTGGCATCTGTGTAAGTTTGTAATAGTAAAATATAGATGTGGAAGTTGCAGAGATTTGTTCTGCAACTTCACACTCACCTCTACAAACAACCTCTTACAGAGCTTCATTCTTCTGTTGATCCTATGATCCTATCTTTTCATATCAAAAATAGCATTAAGCAGCACACACAAGCTTCGGGAAGCTTCTACAATTAGAGCATGGCCAACTGGGTTGGCTTTTTGGATGTTGAGTTTTTACTCAAATTTCCATGTCTTTTCCCAATTACATTTCTATTCCTAAAAAGAAAAATCAGGTGGCACCGCAGTTACCCTACCTGGGACAGATCTGTGTGAACATCCAGCAGCACCACTTCTGATTAACACAACAAGCAGTTGTCCCACAATTAGAAGTTTGGGCTCTTCCCTGCAGATGCCTCTTCCTGCCCTGTTTTAATATGACCTCTGCTACAAATGCACTCCCTACAGAAGTTGAAACTCATCGTGGACAGTGTGGGTCCTCAGAGTGTGGGAAAGAAGGTTTTGGCTACAAAGTTTGATTCAAAAGAACACAAAAACAACAACAAAACAACCCCTTAAAACAACCCAAAAAAAATCTCACCACCAAACCAATGCAGTTCCTTTGGGCCAAGACATGAACATGCAGACGTGGAGCCTGAAATGGCAGCCTGTTTTCATACCACTGTGCATGCCTGGCATTGCACTGCTATGGTCTTAAGAGTTTGAGAAATGCGGCATTAAGGGGTTTTCTGGGAAGAGAAACCTAAGAGAAGGATTAGGGGCTGCTCTGTTTGTGATCTACAAATGGAATGGTCAAATTTGTAACGCTCCATATTACTTCAGCTTCAAAAAAAGGCAGATTCATAATACTAGAAACCACATCTTCTATCTTCCAAGACTGCTACAAGGTAGATCTTAGTGGGTTATACAGGCTCAGAATCCAAGTCACCTTGGAGAGCAGAGATAAGCATGTATTTCTGCAATACATGTACCTTCAGTGCTCAACATTTTCAAGTTCTTTGTAACACTGGCATTTATCAGTAACCAAAATAAATTTGGTAAACTTTCCTCACCTTAAGCACACAATCGCTAGGTAAACCTTTGTGGCAGGAATTATGGCAGCCATCAAAAACAATACTGAAAGTAATACAAATGGAGACACTATGTTTTATTAATACTCTTCCAGATTACATTTCTATTCCTAAAAAGAAAAATCAGGAACACATCTAAACCTAAGAATTCCATTACTGCTCAATCCTAGGAATAGAACATGGTTAAATTGGACCACTTCATTACTTTCTGTATATCTTAATATCAAAAAAAAAAAAAGTCAAATAATACTAGCTCCAGCCAGATTGCATATTGAACACAGTAGGTTGTTAATCACCCCACATCAATTTCCTGATAAAAATCCCTGATTAAGAAGTTTTCCCTCTAAATTAAGTTTATAACATTCTCTGTTGGTTGGCTCAGCCACTGGATGGCAGAGGAACTACTCTCAGCTTTCTTGTTGCTTAGATTATCCAGCCTCAGGTGCACCATGGAACCACCATCTTTGGAGGTGGGAGCCAGCAGTTTTCTCCTTAACACCTTCTTGTTCCATGTTGAGCAACATGGAACAAGACACAGTCTGCTTCAAGATGCCTGAAGGATCAGCTCCTGAAGAAACAGGAAAGGTGGTTGTGTGTAACGGAGGAAGAAAAGAGGAATTCTCAGTACTTCGGAGAGTAGATCCTTGAACTCAGCTGAGCCAGGTCCAGCAAGTGAGAAAACCACTCAAATCCCACCGTGGGAGCAGGCACCACGGCACAAACAAACCAGACAACCAGCAGATCTCCACTGTAGAAGCTGTCCATAAATGCATCAGTCCCATGAATCATCCGCTATAAAAAGTTCAGTGTGTCATCTTCAGCACTTGTTTAACTAGAATTCTGTACATTATATACAAAAATGCACAAGGATAACTGCTTGATGCTTCCAATCCTTGTTCTTTTACAGCAATGAAAGATTTTAAAAACCAGAGTCTGGACTTATAAATAGTGCAGAAAATGCAAATGCTAAGAAGACAATGCCTCCTATGATTGTCACTGAAAAGGAAACACAAACCAAGATGAAATTAGATATCAAAAAGTAATTATCTTCCATGACACATTACAGACTTTATTTTTTTAAATGTCTGATTCCCAAATAATCTTACTTAAAAAGTCATGCTACAAGCAGTGGATGTTGTTTCCAGCTCACTATGGGGATGCCCACATGCCAACCCACTGTCTAACTGCATCTCCAAGAATGTATTCTGGCCCACAGAAGGAAGCTTTGTTTTACTCATTACTTGAGCCAGTACAAAACTAGGTTAACACCTGCTATTGAGTATTTGGCTGTAGGGCAGAAAATAGGATAGAATATTCTCATGCCAGAGCAAGCCATCAATTGGGACTGACATATAATTAGCATTTTTTGCACACTTTAGGCAACTGTATTGAAAGAAAAAGTATCAAAAACATTAACTGCTTGCAATGGCCACAATCTGCTAGAGGCTGGGACAAAATTCTGGGAAAGCACCACTGTATATGTTCTCTGACTCTTTAAACAAACTAACATGCTAGAAGGACCTTTGGTTTAACCTAAGGCTACTCCTGTGGCTCGAGATCCACACCGTGCTTGGTGCATATGAAACCATTGTTAGATTGGCATTTTGTCACCAACTTCCTTGGCAAACAAACACAACAGTGTGCATGTTTCACTTTTAGCAATGAAGTTGGTTTTTTTACCACCTCTGCAACTACAGAACAAATATTCTGAATGAACATATATAGGAAACAGCTTCACAGGATTATTCTTGGGAGCAAGAAATCTCACATCATAGGACTGACAGTGGAAGCAAGTTGCAACCCAAGCTAAGGAAAAACAAACAACCCAATGTAACCTTACTGGTCCTGCCTGTTGCAGTTAGCAGGCATGATAAAAAAATACATTTATGCCACACAGAGTAGCTTTTAAGGCTTTTATATGGCTGGTATAAATCACTAGTATGCAGTTCTCTTGGTCACCTGATGGCCTAGACTCAGAATTGCAACAGAATTTCTATTATCCACCGTCAAACAATAAATACTGACCATTCAAAATAGTGTATTTCCTTCCTTTGGTCTCCTAAAAGGAGTAGCTAATAGTGAAGCAAAATGAGGTGGGATGTAAGACAGACTCAAAAAAAGTCCCCAAAAAAATCCAAACCACCAGTTTTTATGGGTTTTCCACAAGTTTTGAGAAACACTGTTCCCAAGCGTGCAGCCCTTTACACCACAAACATTACCAGCATTACATTTTTTTGGTTGGAGCAAGTTTTCACTTACCAGTCCGAACAGAAATTTTTTGTGCTATCATTCTCCCTCCAATAACTGCTAAACCAGTGCATAGGCAATGTCCCACTGTTCCTCCTACTGCCACACCATAGGGATCCTGAGGGGGAAAAAAAAGGCACAAAGGCATAAATCAGCACTGTTAAAAACCCGTTAGTCCTACAACAACCTCGGAGCAGTGCTTTGATTCCCTGGTTGCAGAGTACCAGGCATGGAGGATACTGGCTGCTGACTCCTCTGCTCTGCCATTCAGCACTGTCTTAAAGACTAGCAATAGTGAACATCAGCTGGTGAGAGAGACTTAAATCCAGCCTAAAATAGGAGCATATAGCATGTCTCAGCCAAGCAACATCTTTAAGTTGTTAAATACAGATCCAGAAATCACTCTGTTGTAGCTAAACCAACTAGAGGGAAGGTGGTGTAAGCAACCTCTAGAGGGAAGGTGGCAGCTGTTGAGAAACACAATATTCATCAGCTGGAAGAACACCAACCTATCTATAAAGAAAAATATGTCCTTGAACTGCAAATGAAAGCTTTCAGCAGCTACAACATTCCAAGTTCTTTGCCCTGCTTCACCCACTTGTGCTCTACACTCTGCCCTGCTCCATCATCCAAAGAGGGAAGCACGGAAGATCTGAAGTCCAGAGGATAAGAAACTATTTTATAATTTACTGTCAACAACAGCTTTTCACATCACTGAATAACAAGCAGCTCCTCAGTGTGTGAACAACTGTACTACATGAGGAGGTTTCTAAGATCTCCTTAGAAAAGACATGGCTAAGGACAGCATATGCCCCCTGCTCATCTCTGTGTCACACTTTTAGCTGCAAGAGGAAAAAAAAAAAGCTGCTGCCATCACCTGAGGAAAGCATGCAATCTCAAAGAGACAAACAGCAAAACCGCCTAAGAAATTCTATCGTTTGAAGACAGCACTCATTGGCCCAAAAGAACCAAAACCACAAGCCAGTGAGAAAAGGTGGCGAGCACCAAGCACTTGGCAGGTTGGAAAGCACCAAAAAGTGCAGGAAGAAGCAGGGCTAGGCCAGCAGAACAAAGAGGCCCCCAGGATTGGGACCCAGAGTCTCCGGATATCCCTGCAGCCAGCAATTAGCTATACAGCCCTCACTGGCAGAAGGTGGATCTCATCTCCCCATTCCATCATAATTACTCACTGATTTTGAAAGCCAGTATCAAGATACCTTCAATTAATTTTTTGTAGTATTTGTTTGGTAGCACTCTTCTGAACTTTTCATATTCTACAAGTATGACAGCCCACAGGCTTTAACTTCAATGCTCAGCACTTCACAAACCAGACCAAAGACTCTGACAAACACTTCCTAATGGGACACGTAGGAAGTGCAAACCAGAAGTCAACAGTCTTCTGTGAAAAGATGGGCTTAAGCACCTTGCCTAGCAAATTGGGCAGAGGCTGTAGGGCTTCCTTTTTTTCCAAGATGGCATGTAACTGCCTGAACGACGAGATCACCCTCTCCTGCTGTTAGCTTTAAACATCTTCCCTACACTGTAATGGTGACAAGAGGTTCCTGCAGATTACAGCCTCCTTCATTACACAGCCCTGATTTACCCCTAGGGAATGTTTGAAAGTGCACCTGAAAAGAAGCATGAGTCCTAGGGAAAGAAATGTAAATTATCTCAATGCATGAAAGAGCACAGGGAAGTTACTTATGTTTATTAAAAGCTTGACTAAGCCTTCATCTTCCTTAAATATAATACAGTTATAGACACTCTAATCATCACAATGAATATAATTTAATTTACAGCATTTACTTAGTGCCCAGCAGTTTAGAGTTTATTGTCCTTCTATACACTGTACCGTATTAACTCATATTTTAACAGGAGGTATCTGAGGTATCTTTGTAACAGTTGTAAATTTGATGGAATGGAAGTATCTTTTAAAGTTACCCAGATAAAACTTAATGACTGCACAGAGCAAAGAAACATCTGTTCTGTAGCATCTCTCAACACTGTAACAAAACCCAATTGATTTCGGCTGCATGATATAAAGCAGCTATTCCCAGAAATGCCAGTGCAGTCCCAATCATGTAACAGTAGTTTTAATACTCTACAGAGCTTCAGTGCATTTCTTGTCAGGTCTTGACACACACCAAGGCACATCAAGGCAGCAGGTGAGAACCTGATACCTCCTGCAAGAGTATTTTGTCTCTTACCTCTCTAAGGGCAACCCAAAGAAGGCAAAAGAACAGCAGGGATTCTGCAACACTCACCTCTCTGGCAGCCAAGACTATGGTTGTTAATTGGGAACGATCGCCCCACTCTGCTAAAAATGTTAAAGTAAAAGCTTGAACAAAGATTGGAGATATAAAGTGTAGCCACTTCTTCTGAGGTATAGTGGTGCCTGGCCCAGATTCCACATCTCCTGGCCCATTTAACAGTTTAGTTCTCTGAAGCTGTGGAGGTCAAGGGAAAAAAAACAAGAAATAACCATAAAATTGAAAATGTCATCTGAACAACTCAAATGAAACACTTAACAATATAGCTAGACATTTCATTTCTAGAATGTTGTTAGCCACTGACTGCTGCATCAACACATTATTTATACAGTCACCATTACAAAAAAAAGCTAAGTATATGTGTGCATGTATGTGTGTGTAAATATACACACACATATATAGCTGTAATCAGCTCTAACCTCTGATTACTGCCCACCTTGTACTGCTTACAAAAAAAGTGCCTGACCAGAAAAAGAAATAAAAATAGAGCCAAGAATAAACTGTCAGTGTCCTCTGCTAGTAATGCATTAAAAACACCTCAAGAACACCCACACTAAGCAGAAGGTCCCTTCTGTCCTAAGAAGCCAGGCTTGCCACAGGACTGGAATCATCTGCTAAAAGAGCCTCCAGGGGCCACTTCTGTCCTATCTACCACCCACTTTCTGTGTCAGATTACCAATCACAGACACAGCTCAACACCCCAAACATGACAGTGCTGTTCTGCAGCTTCACAGCTGTAATTCTTCTACCAGATGTAACCAACAGCAATTTTATTACTTACTTCCTCATCTTTTTTTTTGATTTCTGCTTGAACTTCCTCCAGCTCTTCCTGACCCTCATCTGGACTCATTTTCAAGCCTTCCCGTAGCATTCGGATGCCAAAGATGGCAAACAGTGCTGTAGACACATAGTATGTGTACACCCGAGGAATAACTGTGGTGGCATAGCCAAACAAAACTGAAAAGAAAACAAATGTGTCATTTAAAAAAATAAGCATGAGGATCATAGTTGTTTTTCCCACATTCTAAGAAATGCTTGCTAGCAAAGTCTGAAATCCAAATATCCACTGATAAATAAATATTGCATCTTTTGTTAGTTTTGTATAATTTTCTAAGTTTTTGGAAGATAACACACTAGGAGCTCCAACCATTACTGGTCATGCCAGAGGCTGAAGTCCACTAAGATGCAGACAACACACTCCAGCCAAAGTTGAGGTGCTGTTGTTCCTGAGAGCCAGTCCAAACAACATTATCTTTCCCATCAAGGTCTATGCAGTCCTGCCTTTCACCATGCACACCATGAAACTACCATCTGTAATTGTGTTAGATTAGTCACACTGTACCCCAGTTAATTCCATTTACATATCGGATAACATCTCTTTCCAATAATTTCATTTACCAGATAAAGTTAGAATAAGATCATCAACAAGTTAAATCTACCAGGCATATCTACAAATCAGCCAGCTGGATGAATCCATGTCTGTCTTCCTTTGCCAAGTGCACATTACTATTCCCCTGATCCCCCGTATTCCCCAGATACACACAATGTGACCAACTTTGATCTTTCTTTATTACAAAGGCAGATCCCACTTAGAGACCAAAAAGCAACCTCCACAGTGCATCTTTTAGAAGTATTGAAGGTGATCAAACTAAGCCAAAACTAGTTCTTAAATCAAAAATATGTATCCAGGACAAAGTACTTACTTTTCACAAAGTAAGACCACTTAGCATTTTTTTGACAGAAAAAGGCCTATGTAAATGGAAAGAAATTAAAAGTTCACACCTTATATTCAAGGTTGCTTGGACCATGAACTCAGAAGTATTTCTGCTGCTTTACTCCACAAGCCATCAGCTAAAACAAAGCACATTACCATGTCTGCTTTCATGTACACACCTTCTTAGCTGAAAAAAGCACTTAAAAGTTACTACATGATCTAGAAATAACTGCACTGCCACTACCAGAAGTAAGAATATGAGACCAAAATTAATCAGGCTTATTATTCATAAACACAGCACATACCTGCATGAATAGCAGTACTATTTGCACAGCTAAATAAACCAGGAGTTAAACTAAACTCCTTTAAAAAGACTGAAAATACTAGAGTAAAACAATGCAAGAAAGCTAGACAAAAAAAGCTATCTTTTTCTTAGCACTTCTTACATATATAAGCATAGACAGTGAAATAATCAGAACTGTAAGACAGCTTATTTTGTCAAGCACAGCTTGAAAAAATATCCCAAGTAGATTACTTGGAACTAATGAGTTTAAATGAGCATGTCTTCACGAAATCAAGGTGGGCAAATTCCCCAGGAATTTCCAAACTCAGTTTGTACAAAACAAGGGCAAGAGATAGGAGAAGGAAAGGGTGTGGGGGAGGAAGAACTCAACAACAAAACAAGTTCCTTTCTGAAAAGGGAAGAAGTAATTGGAAACCTCTAAACTGAGGGATAAAAGCAGAAAAGGAAGCTTTTACGAGAAAGCATCCAGAACAATATGAAGAAAGAATTTGTATAGAAAAAGAGAACCATAATGGGCAGGAGAAATTACACACAATGCAAGTGGAAACTGCTCTAAGTGAAACTGCAATAATCGCAGCAGTGTACACAGCAACAGCTACACACCCAAAAACCATTCACAGAAATCCTTGCCAAGCAGCCTGAGCCAGTGAACTGGCTGTCTCCAGTGTGTACAAACCAACCACCATTATTTCAAATATTTCTGACATGGGCATGGTAAGAAATGAGCACACAGACAAACTCTGTGCTGCATCTGATGTACCTGAAGGCTGCTCCATTTTACACTCACAGCTACGTAAGTGCCCACAGCTACAGCTTCCTCAAGTGCCACCTGATACCTTACTTCCTGCTCCCTCCCCTTCATCTTCCACTTATACAGTTCCCAGCACAAACAGCTACGTGTGCAGAAATACACGTCAGATGAGGAAAACGTGTCATCATGTAAAGAATCTTTTGCCTTAGGAGGAAAAACAGAAGCCACTCCCACATTCCCTTCAGGCACACTAATTTAACAGGAGCTAAAAAAAAAAAGAAAACCAGTGGTCCAAAAATCAAATTAAATGCTTAGGCTCTCCATCTCATTCCCCTTCCTTAAACTCCTGTTGAAGCCTAGGGAACACAAAGACTTCATTAGAGGCAAGAGCCTAAATATTCAATCTGAGGTTCCATGCTCCACAGGAAAAGCTTCACACTCTCCTCAAAAGAGAAAACTGCATGTATGTACTATGTGCATTCCAAATAAGGTTTTTTGATAAATACATACTGTCACTTCTTAAGAGATAAAACAAAAAGGAAAAAACAGAGTGCTAACCTGATAAGCATGTCATCAGTCCCAGGGCAAGCATAGCACCAGCCAGCACAGTCAGACGGTTGTACCGCATGGCCATGATGGCCGCGATGAAGAAGGTCTTGTCCCCCAGTTCCGATACGATGATGACCGATATAGCAGCCACAAAGGCATGAATAAAGCCCAAATTAGTCTTGTCAGCTGACTCTTCACTGACAATGTGGACTGGAGCAACTAGTGAGGAGCCTTTCTGTAAGAAGGTGGGGGGGAGGAGAGAAAAAACCAAAACAAATACTAAACACTCGTCAATTAGGCTTGAACACTTAGCAGACAGAAGTACAGAGCCTTGTATTTCTCCTGTCATACCATACTGTGCAGAGTGACATTTTAAGTACTTCTCATGCTCATTAATGATCGTTAACTAGTTCCTGGCTGCCACCCACCTCAAATTGCCAGTTAGGCACTCAGCAAGAGGACCAGATCTTGCTGATTATTAAAACATTACTTCACTGTGCACACTATCTACCAGAACATGAGAACCACCATCACAACAAAACATGGTCAGCTCAGTTCTAATATTGCCTTCTTTAAAATCCCTACCTACTTTGTGACCTTAACCTTAAACAGTTTTCTAATATAAGTACTAATAAGTGCTTCAAAATAAAACTGGGTGACTGTGATACCTTAGGAAAAGAAGAAGCCCATTCAAAAATGGTCAGGATAATTTTCTTCTCTTGCAAAATCTTTGCATCTCAGACACATTAAAATGTTATAGATTCACAGAATGGGTTGGGTTGGAAGGGTCTTTAATAATCCTCTAGTTTTAAGACCCCTGCAATGGGCAGGAACATTTTTCACTAGACCAGATTGCTCGGAGCTCCATCCAACCTGGCCTTGAATACTTCCAGGGATGGGGCATTCAAAATTTCTCTGGGCAACCAGTACCAGTGCCTAACCCCTCTCACATGAAAGAATTTCTCCCTAATATCTAACCTACATTTCTCCTCTTTCAGTTTGAGCCCAAGCCAAATTTTGTGCAAGTTTTCATCAGCTTTTCCTGCACTTGCTCTGTGTTTGTTGAAAACGAACTTTAAGATTCTCCAGTGGTAAAACCAGACCAGCACACTCCAGTTCCCACTCACTCACCGAAGTGTTTACTTCTACACACAGTAAGGTATCTACGATGAAAAGCAAGGCCCAAGATCTGTATGTCGGTGCTCACGTCCTTGACCAGGGATGGCTGAGAAAGCTTGTTCCAGCACATCCACCAGCAGAGACAGCCCGCAGCGTGTTTTGACATGACGGCTTCCCAGCATTCCACTTTCAGCAGTGCTCCAAGTTTTTTGGTGTTGATATTTAGAAGCTCCCACGCTCTGTGTGACACACTGTGACTTCCCAGAGCTCCTTCACCTTTTTCGGCACTCTATGTTTTCTGGTTTGGGTATGTGACAGCTGGCGTGCTCGATGTGCTACACCAAGCCACATGTCAGTAATTTTTCCATCCCTCAGTGTGATCAGTGGCACTAGAATCCCCTCATCGAGAACACTGTTTAACAAGTTTTAACGCAAAGAAATTTATATTAAATGTTGAAGGGAAAAAAACCGGGCAGGTTTGGAGTAGCAACAAAGCCTGCTTTCAGCTGCTTCTGCGGGGGACAGAGAGCACTGACCCCTTTCCCGTGTGGGACCTAGACGTCCCTCTTTTAGCAGAAAAGGAGGAGGACGCGGTAGTCCTGCNCCCCCGCCCGCTTCCTGCCGCGCGCGGACGTCCCGCCCCGCCCCGCCCAGCCCGCCGCCGCCGGGGAACCGCAGCTGTGTCCCGGGGGGCCCGGGGCGGCACCGCAGCGCTCGGGGCGAGACCCCGGCGTGGGTTGCCACCCCCTCCTCCGGCTCCCGGCGTCGCGAGGGGACGGGCAAAGGCGGCTGTGCGGCGTTCCCGGGGAGCGGGCGAGTCCAAGCGCGTCATTTCCCCGTTCGGAGTTGCTTACGGGCAGGGAAAGGGCACAGCGGGAGGGACACGGAGCGGCTGCGTCAGGCGGCAGAAAAATCCGCATAGAAACGGCCCGAACACATCTTGGCTTCGCTGATGGCCAAGTGCCCAGCAGCGCTTCGGGTGTGCGTGACCCCAGCAGGGCCGTGCGCCCCGAGCACGGAATCACAGAACGGGTCAGCCGGGGAGCGACCGCAGTGGGCATCGGGTCCTACCCCCCTGCTCTAGCACGGTCATCCGAGAGCACACGGCACCGGGCTGTGTCCAGACAGTTCCTGAGTATCTCCAGTGAGGGAGACTCCACAGCCTCTCTGGACAATCTGTTCCAGTGCTCGGTCACCTGCACAGTAGAGAAGGTCTTTCTCACATTCAGGCGGAACTTCCTGAGCATCAATTTCTGCTCATTGCCTCTTGTCCCGTTGCTTGGCACCACCAAGGAGAGCCTGAATCCATCCTCTTGGCACCACCCCCCTTTTAGATACAGACATTGACGAGTTCCCCTCTCAGTCTCTTCTTGAGGCTGAACAGGCCCAGCTTCTTCCACCTTTCCTTGTGTAAGAGAGATGCTCCAATCCCATAATCATCTCTGTTGCCCTTGCTGGACCTGCTCCAGGAGCTCCATGTCTCTCCAGTACTGAGGAACCCACAACCTGAGACAGCATTCCAGACGATGCTCTCTCTGGGGACCCTAGGAGAGCCGTGTGCCCTGATGCTCTCCCCAGAGCAAGGACAGGAATATGCTTCTTGAGGAGCAATTTAGGAAACAGGACAAGAACACCATTTAAACAGAAGACATTTGGACACAAGCTCAAGGATCCTCTCGAAAACCACATTAAAAGATAGATGCGGTTCCAAGACATGGCTGCTGATGTTCCATGGTGAACTGAAACTCTGGGAGTGTTGATGGAGAGAGGGATGCAACAGCCAAAAGAGGCACAACATTTTGTGTAAAGTGATTGCTCATGTTTTTCAAATATGTAAGCTCAATTTTGAAAAATCATACAAAATGGAAACAGAGTGTAATAAGCTTTTAATTAGGCAATTCATAAGATATACTTCAGTGTACAAAAATACTTCTTATATACAAAATAGTGCATGTAAATAGACAACATGCTGAAACACCAGCACCCATATACTTCATCACACAGACTGATCATTCACACCAGTATCATGAGAATGACCAAAATATTCAGTAGTTAAGTGCAAAAAAAAGTCCCTGTGCTGAGTGACATCACCTCCCCAGTAAAGAATTTCCTTGCAATGCTTGCCAGGTGCTGGTTTCTGTGTGTTCTCTGCCTTGGCAGTTCATTATATCTGTTAAAAACCAGTGTAGTTGTGGTCATGGTCATCCTGCACAGCTGTCCCCTCTAACACACAAGGGACTCCAATAACCCACTATAAAGACAACAGAACCACAACCAAGAACATTAATTTTCTGCCAATTCTCTTCTACTGTCTTTTTAGTCAGAGAACCTCCCACTATTTTCCCCAGTTTAGGGATAAAACAGTCTTCATCAATATATGAAAACACTGGTGCAGAAGAGAAAATGCAGTGAATGGGTATGTTTATTTCCACTGCTGAGCATGAGTCACTCCACCACCACAGCTTTTTCCATTGCTTTTTGTGCTTACAGTTGTAAAGCAGTGGCTGTTTTCCATTCTCAGCAGGGAAGCACAGAAAGATACACAATTTGCCTCCCTCTGAAGTGATTCACAGAAAAGAGACTTGGAAAGAAATATGCTTAAATGTTAGTCAAGACATGAAATACAGCAGTTCAAATGACTCCCTCCTTTCAATGGTTTTCACATATATGTATTTGGACTTGCTGCACAACTGCAAGTGTTTTATGCATAAGATACAATTATAAAAGAGAAAAGACACAATTAGCATCTCTCTACTTTGAATTAAGGTCTTCAGTAAACCTTTTTTAGCTTGTATGATATGCAGAGACCTTACATTTCCTCACAAACTGGTTACATGGATGAGATTATAATTAAAATCATGAGCTTTTGAGGTAGAATTAGAGAAAGTGTGCAACTTTACCTTGGTTGTAATAAACCATTAATCTCTTATATTCCCAGTTTGCACTAAAGACACTTTAGAAAAAGATTCTCTAAAAAACAAATGGTATAAATGCTTTTCGATGCTTTGGGTAGGAGCTAAAGCTTTTCTGATAAAACTCATGACACAAAACAGCGGCCAGTGCCTGGTTAAAAAGAACATACATCACTACACACCACCACGTCACATTGTGCATTCCAAGTGCGATGGCCATAGAAACATATATGAGGAGCTCTGCAAAATAATGAGGGCAGGAAACCCTCTCAAACCAGTCTCCAAAAGGTACACTGTGGCTCAGACTTACAACCTTTCCTGCAAGCAAACAGACAGAAATTAATTGGGAAGATGCATTAAACAAACTCTTCTTCTCACAATTACAGAACAATATGCTTATTAAAGTTACCATCACCATCCACCTCCATCTGATCTGGCAGCTTTGCACTTAATAAAATGCCACCTCTGGCTGTGCAAATACAGAGTAAGGAAACCAATTTTTATCCCACATGGAAACAGATGTGAGGCCCCCGAGGAGTGGCACAGGCCATGATCATTAGGATGTGTCCATCCTTAAGATGTTGGAAGATAGAGCTTCATTTTAAGTTTTACAGAACTATATATACAGACGTACCACACCCTCTCCCCCCAGTTCAGCCATCCAATCTCTTTTCCAAGCAGCCTCATTTAATCTACACACTACAGGAACTGAGAAACACTTGTGTTTAAGGTATTAGAAGCTACAGAAGCCTATTGAACCAACCAGAAGATATTTCCTAAGTAAACAGTAGACAGAGAAGAAACATCTTACCTGATCTGTTTTTTCTAAGATTAGCTAGAATTGCAAGACATCTGTGTTGGTGAAGAGAGGCCCAAATGTACATCATAACTCCTATAATATGATACCAGCAGATCTGCACAGAAAGCTCTTTTCCTGAATGAAACATGTTTTATTAATATACACCCAGGAAATAACTTCCCAAGCATCATCCCAAAACACTACGTACATTTTTTTAAATGTTACTGTCTTACAAAATTCTAGTATCGAGCCTCCAATTCCTTGAAAGATGCTTTTAAATCCTGCATCATTTAAGTGCCCAGCTAGTAGCTCATTTCCCTTTACTGCTCTATACTAAAATACCTAGTTATTAATCCAGCACCTTGAAATACAGTGTGATGTACAGCGATACATAACTGGTAGTCTAAGACCTCAATATTCAACCCTGTTTGTAGCTATTGTTATCCTAATTGAACATGTTGTCATGGCTTGGGTCAACATGCAAGTACACAGTTGTCTTCCTCACAGCAATATACATATATACATACCTACACCTACATACTGCCCCCCACCCTATGTGGTTCAAAGTGGTTAAAAACTTCACCAGACTTGGTAATGACTGTCTCACAAAAATTAATCACGGGAGGAGTGCTACAACCAGCTGATGGTTCGTCTGTGCAGAGGATTTAGCAGCTCAGTTGTGAGACCCAATGGAATGTGTTGGCAGAAACAAGTCATGTAATACAAATTTCTCATGTATTAATGAAAGCATTACAATACCAAGGGAAAGAAGAGTCTGCCTGAGTCAAGGCAGAGCAGTGGCAAGTTTTCTGTGGAAGAAAAAGGAGGTGGCCAAGACAGCTTTGCAGACTCACCTAGCAGGAAAGCTTACAACAAAGAAACTCCTCTTCAGTTCAAGAACTGAAGTTGTGTAGTGGCATTTGAGAACTGGTACCTATTACTGTCCTTCACAAAGCATATGATCAATATCCTGAAAGTATCTTTGTGAATGTCTTTCAGCAAATAACCGTGACAGTTAACATGAAAGTGTCACTGTCTGTGTCTGTGTACAATGCTGGCTGATTGTATGAAACACTGAAATGTAATTACTTTGAACTATGCCAGGAAGTACTTTTATGTCTCATCAGTTAACACACTTCTCAAACAAGCAGCCCTCTATGAAACCATTTGCTACAATGGAAACAAATGAGAGCAAAACTGCATCTTTCATGATAACTAAGCAGGCACTTACCATTCCTGACATTAGTAGGCACTTGACACAGCAGAGTTGAGCCAACTGCAATGTAGTAACCAAGTCCAAAGCAATACTGCACAATATGAATGACTCCACTGGAAAACACACTGGTCCAGAGGCATTCTCCAAGTCTTCGACAGCTGTGCAGCCAAAGGAGCAAGAGAACCAGGAGCACAGAGAAGTGCTCACTATCTGCTTACAGATAAAAAATAGCAACTTTGAAACAGACAGGGACAATTTAACCCTGACAGTGCTTCAAAAAGACTGTTGTTCCCTCTTCCCACAGCAAAATTTTACCCTCATTTTAAATTAACTGGGGAAAATATTTGTACAGGTGAGGCACTGCTGACCAGAGCAAGATTTCTTCCAGAAGGTGCTAATGGCCCTTTCTGTTAAGAGGACTGCTGAAAGCCATTATATCCATAAATTAGAAATATTTCTATCTTGAATACGGTAGAAATAAGGTAGAAATATTTCTACTTTGATTAAGGTACCTTGACAAAGGTACCTGGTGTACCAAGAAAGTAATTTGGAGTGTGGTTGAAAAGCAACCAATGAAGTAGCACTTAGATACAAATTCAGCACAGCGTTGGTAATACAGTTTTTTAATATTTATATGTCTACATCATAATAGCTGGAATACTTGCCCGTGTCCTCGCTCTGAGAATCTCTGCCAAGAGCATGGTGCATATCCTGAATCCATGATGGGAGTGACTCTCCAAGAAACTCAGCTCGGAAAAGCCAGATCAGCAGAAAACCATTCCAGAGCACAGAAACCACATAAAAGTGAGTAAACCACCTGTGGGAACAAAAAAGGGTTTTCTTTAATGTTCTCATTGTTCTTTAGTTGGAAATGTAGCTGCAGGACATGCTTGCCTGATGGTGAGTACATTCCCTTTTGGTGCTCACATCAAATGTCCAAGTAGAGAACTCACTACTTCAGTGGTACCAAGCAGGAATAACCTTAACACATTTTACCCCAGTGAAATGCTGCCTGAAATAACCTCTAACTTAGCTTACTTTACTAACATAGCTGCACTGAAGAGGAGACAGTGTAATCCACACATTGCAAAGGTATTCCTGAAGACTTACAACTAATCATGAAGTACGTAACATTTTCTTTATAATTTACACCACTCAAAGCACATCCAGATTAGTTTTCTGCTTATTTCCAAGCTGCTGCACCTCACAGCACTCCCACTTTTCTCAGTTCCAGTGCGTGCATTACATGACATGTTAAAGTTCATCAAAGGCACCCAGAAGTAATTACCCTGCTCTACATTAACATATCTTGCCCCTCAAGATGTCCCTCAATTCAAGGTCTGCAACAATCATATAGGCAAAAGCAGTGACCAACACTGCTGGGTGGTTACAAGGCAAGACCACACGTTTGTTTTTTTTAAGAAAGCAAACAATCTCCCAACCCTGTAATGCATTTATAAAAGCATACTGTGCATTAACAAAATGCAAGACATGACAGGTAACTGGGTTGCGTTAAACAGCCTACAGCTGCTTACAATATCCAGCAATATCCAGCTGCTTACAATATCCAGCTCAAACTAGGTGATCCAGTATTTCCTTTTGCTTTTAAAATTAAAAGTCCTTCTGGAAGTGAAGACAAATCAGGACCTCTGGAAACATCTGCAAAGAGATAAAATACGTCCCATGGGAAGACGCTGATGGCCTTGGCTTGACAATGTAACTATAGGAACAAAACTAGGATATAGCTGCATAGCCAAGGGAAGACTATATTTCTGTTGAACATGCAAACTCTTCTCTCGGGGCAGTGAAGGGGTACAACACGCTTGCTTAGTGAAACCAATGAAAAAGACCCCCTCCCAGAGCAGATCAAGTATCTCTAGAGCACAAAAGAGCTCAAGTCAGAATCACAGCGGCAGCGAGCATCCCTGCGTGCTCCAGAGCACCTTGCCCATTAGCAGCTGGTTGCCCCTACAGATTATCACTTCTCCTCAGCTCCTTCTCCTACCAAGCAGAAACTGCAACATTCCGTCTGCTGATTCTCAACAGCAGAACTAAAATGTAACTCGTCTCCCTCACTTTCTGTTTATAAGACAAACAGAATTTGTATATTGATTAAAACACCACCACCTCCAAGCTGCAAGCTCTTTCCGTGCTGTCCTGTTACTTAGTCGACTCACATCTTGTCACTTGCCAGGGAACTTTCTCCACACATTGATTTGTGCTACCAGCACACAAACAACCCCTGGCACCTCAAAAGAGACACACCCTGCGATCTTTCAGCAATCCCAATTACACTGAGGATATCTGACCTAGAGATCAAACCAGCACGGCAGTAAGTACACATGCCATCCCTCCTCAACGAGAGGAATTTTCACTATTTGCCAAACCAATCTGAAATGCAACACAACATTTTACAAGACAGAATCGCAAAGTTAAAAACAAGCCCAGACTAGTAAAAACACAATGCTTGTCTGGAAACAAGACACAGATGAAAAGAACAGAAAATGCCTCAGTTGCTACCTTCGAGATCTTCTCTATTCTTTCAGAAGTGTTATGGATTCACTAATTAAGTAACAGAATTGCTTTGTAGATGTTGAGACCTTGAGACCAATGCCCTGAAAAAGCACATTCTTCAGACACCAATCTCCCTAAGAAGGGGTGTGTTGGGAAACTTGTGGGATAAAGGTCAACTCAGACAAGAACCTGCAGTACGCAGTGATTAAGACAAAGCCTTTATGAGTCCTTATTTTCGCTCAGGGTACTGCACATCTTAAACACATCCCTGGGTATTTGCTGTATCACGAAGCCTGATAACCAAGATACTACACTACAACCTTTCCATGAATAATAACACGCTGTGTCACAAACTTTTTTTAAACATTTAACATTTGGTTTGAAAGCTTTGTATACAAAATGTGTCAGAGATTGTTACAATAGGGGCGATCAGATCTCCAGGCTAAGTAGCCTCCCAGTCCTGTCTTGATGGCCTTGCAAGATCCTGTCTGGGCCACGTTCAAGTCAAAGACTAGTTCTAGTCACAAATCTCAGCTGATCAAAAAATAAGAAATCCCATAATATATAAAACCGTAAACATATAAAAAGCTGTAAGTGGAGGGGTGGGGTGGGGGGTTGCCCCCTTTCATAATTTCCCTAAACATCTATTTAATTTCATTATTTCATTTCATTAAACATCTAAACATATACATATATTTAATTTAATTTCACCAAACATCTATTAAGATGGATTTGGATAACGCAGAGGTTTTTTGCCTTATCAGAGACTGTTAATGCAGGATCTAGGTTGCTGTGTTCCCTTGTTATTGGTCACAATTCAAAAACAAACCTAGAAGGGAGAAGGCAACGACTGAGAATTTGCGTAGGACAGTCAAGGTGCAGCATATTTGCACAGTCACAGTCACTCAGGATTCCACGTTCCCAGGTGCCTGACCTGAGTCTTGCAGGAAGGTTTGTTTTGGGGACCTCGCACGTGACTGGGATTCAAAAGATTAGGCTTTTGCTCCGATTTGGAACACACGGATTCTGTATGACCGCTCGCAGTCCCTACGCTCATCGGATCCCCATCTGCAGAACCAGAGTAACGTTTCTGCAACAAAGCTGAGCCCAGCTCTATAAAACTCCGCCGTGCTCTCTGCGTGTGCAGTTCCGTGCCGCGACCTCCGCCTGCGGTAACCGAGACACGCTCGGCCNAGCCCGCCCCGCCCCGGCCAGCCCCTCTCCGCTCCGCCCCGGCGGCGGCACTGTCCCTTCCGCTTCCCGTTCCCGGGAAAAGCAGCGCTCCTGGAGAGCGGGGCTTTGTGCGGGAGCCGCGCCGCTGCGCGCTGTCCTTGTAGCTGTGCCCAGAGCAGCGCCGGGGGATGTTGTCTACCCGGGCTTCAGCAAAGCCTTTGACGCCGTTTCCTGCGGCAGTCTCCTGGAAAAGCTGGCAGCCCACTGGGTGGCCGGGCCCAGAGAGTGGTGGTGAATAGTGCTGCATACAGCTGGTCTCCAGTGGTGTTCCCCAAGGCTCGGTATTGAGCACAGTCCTGTTTAATATCTTTATTATTAATTGTATGGGGGAGTCGAGTGTACCCTCAGTAAATTCATGGATAACACCGAGTGGGTGAGTGTGTTGATCTGCTGGAGGGCAGGAAGGCTCTGCAGAGAGATCTGGACAGGCTGGATCAATGGATCAAAAGTAGTGTGAGGTTCAACAAGGCTAAGTGCTGGGTCCAGCACTTGGGTCACAGCAAGCCCCTGCAGTGCTGTAAGGCGGGGGACAGAATGGCTGGAAAGCTGCCCAGCAGGAAAGGACCTGGGTGTGCTGGTCAGCAGCAGCTGAACATGAGCCA
>VZRS01003721.1:649542-705054 GCA_013398055.1 Ifrita kowaldi | reverse complement strand
GAACAAAGTCATTCAAATCAGGAAGCTGAGGAACTCCATGTATACTTTCCACTGGGACCTCAATCCCTACTGGTTTGGCATGATTTGATTGAAGTGTAATTTAATCCTTCATCATTTGTCATAATGTCATTTATATATAAAAACAACACTGCATCCAAACTTCAGATCAGCACCGAGGAGCTCTCCAGGAGGGATGGAAAGAGGCTGAGGAGCAGCCTCTGCTGATGGAGATGGGGGTGAGGAGCTGGCAGGCAGTGTCCCCCTCTCTGGGCATGCCATAGTTAAATCAGGTCACATCATGTTAGAGGAGAAGGGTTGGGATTCGCAGGGAAGTGAAGGGGTGGCTGTGAGCACATCTGTGTGAAAGGGTTCAGGTTGGGTAGGGGAAATACCTGGGCAGAGGTGAACAACCTGGGTTTCAACGTGGGCCAGACACTGGGCTGTGTTTGCTCTGGAAAGTGTAGTGATGATGGTGTCACTGCCTCTGTCACCAGCTGGAGCCAGGAGCCTGCACACCTCAAACCTCAGCTCTGGTTGTGCTGGAAGGGAAAAAAGGGAATAGCCTTTTGTGGTAGGAAATTTCTTCCCAGCCTTGCTCTGCCACCATGTTGAGGTTTCCTCCTTCCCCTCCTCTTCAGTGACCTCTACGTTGTTGCTGTTCACCTCCAGGCGCTGGGGTTGGGCCTGCAGCGGGTTTTTGTCACCGAGTCCCTCTCACGGAGCCTGAGGGTGAGGGAGCAGGAGCACCAGGCTCATCTCAGGGCTGTAGGAAGCTGAGTCTTCATCCTTTGCATCCAATGTTTAGCTAGGCACGGTTAGATTGCCAACCACCTTCATCCAGGAGAGGACACCTGGAGAGGACAGACAGTGCAGGCTTCAGAGGCCTCGTGGCTCCTGCTGGTTTTGGACTTGCTGCTCACAGGTGGTGACCATGGACCAAGCCCTGCCTGGGCTGCCCTGTGGAAGCTCTTCCCACCCCAGTGCTCCCTCTGTGCAAAGGGAACTCCTGGATGGGCAGAGGGCTGGTGGAGGGGCAGGTTCATCCCTGTGCTGCTGCTCCTGTTCTTCCTCCCTGCAGCTCTCACAGAATAAAAGCATCTTCTGAAGCTTTGGTGCAACATGGACCAAAACCCAGCCCTGGGGTAGTGGAGAGGTGTCAGGAAAGCTCTGCCCTGGAAAGCCCCAGGGGTTTTTGTGTCCAGATCCACACTGCTTGGGCAGGGTGTGCTCCCCACAGAGGCACCCACCTGGCTCTGCACCTGAGCACGGTGGCTTCTCATCCCCTCTCAAGCTGCTGCCTCCCTGCTCCTTGCCTGAGTGTTTCTGGCACGGTCTGGCCTCACAGGGAGGCACGTCCTGGAATGCACCCTGGCTCATCCCGAGGAGCCTCTGCACAATGGGAAGGTTACGGCTGATCTCCAAATGTCACGTGAGGTGTTTAACTGGGGGATTTTTTTGAGAGAGACGTTGAACATCTTTACTTCCCCTTCCTATCTGTTCACTGAACACCCTAAAAGGAAGTAGGAGCAAGGGGAAGAGATAAACCTTATCCCTCAGAAAGAAAACATTCCTGGAGTCAGGGTATATCAGGCAGACACTGCCTGCCTTCCCTCAGCTCGAGCTGTGTGGGTGTCGCAGAATCCAGAGCCTGGGTATCCCAGAATCCAGAGCCTGGATATCCCAGAATCCAGAACCTGGATATCCCAGCAGCCAGAGCCTGGGGATCCCAGAATCCAGAACCTGGATATCCCAGCAGCCAGAGCCTGGCTCTCTGCTGTGTTTGGGACAAGAGCCAGAGGTTGGAGGCTGGTGGGGGACAGCACCCAGCACTCTCAGAGCCCTCCCTGTCCCTCCTCCCTCCCCAAGGGATCAAGCTGCCAGCTCACCCGCAGCCTGCTGCAGTCTTACCTGCTGTAAAACACCCACCAGAGAGGGGTGGGCGAGGGCGAGACCCCCACTCACCCCCACCAGGCTCCTGTTGGGGTCTGGGCTCTGCCCCATCCTTCCCTTCTCCCAGCAGAGCAGGGTGTCTATTCACAGCACTTGTCAAAAATTAAAGCAGAACCTTCTTTCAAATGTTCCATCTGTACTTGGCTGCCAGAAAAGCGATTCTTCCTCCAAAAAAATTTGCATTTAAAATTCCAAATATGCACTTTTGCTCAGACAAAAGAATGTGTGTTCCCGCTTTCAAGTCGGGCTCCCTGTGACCTCTAGGTTTTAATAATTTCAGCAAAGTGTCATTTGACAATTCAAATACAGGCCGTAAGCACAGGAAAGCAAATGTCCTTTAAGATAAGCACATATTATATTGAGAGCTGATGATGAGAAGATTTCACCTACAGCTAGAAACTTCAGAGCGATGTGTATGACACTTCTGCATATTAAAAACCACTTTGGTGAAATATTGGTATTTCCAGATTCCAGCTTTGCCAGCGCTCCAGCATTTCCACTGTTTAATTCATAAGAAGGTGTGATGGCCTTGTGTATAGAGGGTTCACTGTTTAGCTTTTGCTTCCCAATTAAAAATAAATCAGTGCTCAAATCCTGCTGGCTGCTGATCCGAGGGGGGTGAAGGACCACGGCTGGGACGGCCAAAATCTGTGCTGCCAACCCAGTCCTGGCCCGGGGATGTTCAGAGGGCTGAGGCTGACCCCCCACAAGCTCTCAGCCCTCAAGATCTGCTCACTGGGGTTCCCCCCTCATGCTCTGCTTTCCCCAGATCCCCTGGGCTTTGTTGTGCTGCCCCAGCCCCTCGCACAGAGCGGGCTCTCATCTCCCCAACACCCAACCCGAGCCCCCGGTGAGCAGCAGATCAGCGTGTCCCCAGAATTAACAGGCCTCCCTGGGGTCCCTGGTAATCCATCCCAGGGCTGCACAGCCCCGGCTCTGTTTTGCTTCGGTACATGGGAGCCTTAGAGCTGCCCCAAACAGAGCCTTTTTCATGAAAACTGCTTCATTCAACACCTTCTCAGGGCTGCGGGCGCAGGGAGGGGGCGAGTTTACACAGATGCTTGTGTCTCAGGCCTTGCTAGCAGGTGTCTCCTGACTTTACACAGACCACCCTCACACTAAAGGGACTCTTTTGCTTTGAGCCTGTTTGAGTTGCATGGCTTTGGTCTCCAGGTTCCCGTCCCCAGGGCGATTTATGGCTTTCCTGGCTGACGATGCTCCCGTGAGCGCAGGGACGGGTGCCTGCCTGGGGCCGGGCGTCCTCGCATAGCTGGGCTTCCCTGGCCATGCCATTCCTCAGGCTTTCCAGGGAAAGGAAAACAACACCACCACCCCTGCGGGGCTGCGGGGTCTTTCGTTTGTTTGTTTGTTTATTTAAAGTGGGTTGAGGGGGTGGGGGGAAGAGTTAATGATAGGTTTAGGCGAAGAATTTCCTCTGAATCTGGCCATTTTCTGTTGCTGAGGTCATATGACAGCTGAGATTACACCATTAGAAATGTTTTGAGGCATTCCTTCAGCCTCGAGAGGGCAGGAGGGAAAATATTTAGGGTTTGGTGTCTGTGGTTTGGGGAACACACACTGGGAGAGCTCTCCTGTGCAGGGGGGATGATGGAGAGCGCTGCCTCCTTCCCAAGGGGTACTGGTGAGCTCCAGCTGCTGCTCCTCAGGGAGAATTTGGGGTGCCTCAGGCTTTGGGAAGCTTGGGTTGGGTGGTTGCCAAATTTGTGTCCCTTTTTACAGTTCTCTGAAACTTCTTCAGTTCTGATTGGGAGTTGGTGGGGGGGAAATGTTAATGAGGTGAATGGTTTGGGATGGAAGGGACTTTAGAGATCATCTTGTTCCACCTCTGCCATGGGCAGGGACACCTTCCACTGTCCCAGGCTGCTCCAAGCCCCGTCCAACCTGGCCTTGGACACTCCCAGGGATCCAGGGGCAGCCACAGCTTCTCTGGGCACCCTGTGCCAGGGCCTGCCCACCCTCACAGGGAACAATTCCTTCCCAATATCCCACCTCTGGATAGTGCAGCCCCAGCATCCCAGCAGTGCCTCCCCAGCTGGTGCAGGAGCAGGGATGGGGGCTCAGAGATATAAATGGCATTTCTAGTTCACGTCCTTATCTGGTGCAACGAGGAGTAGCCACAAGATCCATCTCCTGCTCCTGCTTTATCAGCTCCCACTAGAAGGGAAAGGAGGACAGTCTCCTGCTGATCACAGGGAAGTTATTGGCTGAGTTTATTCTTGGCTGCTTGATAAATTCACGCTTCAGCCCTCATCCCTCAGGTCATTTAATATTTTGCTCCTGACAGGGCTGTAGAGGCACCAGTTGAAGGCAGCTGGAGTGTGTCAGGCACTGGATGGTCCCTCCAAAGGCAGCTGGTGCCGCTGGGGAGGGTCCCAGCAATCTTCCCGTGCCCCCAGCCCCTGCCTCTCTCACACAAAGCTTTGTAAAAGTTGTAAGGGATTAGTTTGGAGAGGCACGATAAAAAATGAATGACTTTGTTGTGCTTTTGGAACAAAATAATGCTTTAATAGCAGAATCCTTTTCAAAGTTAGCAGTTAAGAGTAAGCAGTACTTTAGGCAATCCAGGCATCTGCTGCAGGGACTTTCCCTTGTAATTAGTTAATGAGCTTGATGTACTTTTCCCATCTAATTAAGGTGCCATCTTCTTAGCCTTGTTAGGAAAGGTAAACTTCTGTGAGATGTCAGAGACAGGTCCCCTCACCGACCCCTGGCTGGGGCTGGCAGCTCCCCCGGGCGGGCCAGGGAGGTGTCTGTCAGTCTGTGTGTGACCAGACCTGTGTCCACCTTCAGCCTGGGCATCCTCCTCACGGTGCTGCCTGGGATAGAGGTGCTCAGGAGAGCCCAAAAGCAGGGCTGGGGGGTGGCACAGCCTTTCCCAGCTCCCTGAAAATGGGTGACTTGAGCGACCGTCTGCACGAGCAGAGGGGGTTGTGCGCACGTGGAGAAACACCCCAGATCCAAGGAGAAGCAGCAGCTCTCACCAAAGCCAGTGGTTTCCCCCAAACTCAAAAGAAAGAGCTACTTTGAAAGGCCTCTGAGGGCTGGGAGCTGCAGGCCCGATGGTCGGTCAGAGCTGCGGGCTCCGAGTTTTCTCTGGCAGCAAATGAAAGCAGCACCAGCTCCAGTAGCTGGAAGCTGCTCTGTGCTGGAGTGCCAAAACACAGGAGAGAGCACTGGGAGCAAGGATCCAAGAGGAGCAGGGCTCCAGCGCCTGGCACAGGGACCCGATTGCATGGGCACCTTCACCAGGGCTGCAGGAGGGAAAAGCACTGCGACCACAGCCCCTGGCGTGCCCTGCCCGGGGCAGAAATCCCTTTGGATGGCACAGGAGGCAACATTCACAGACCTCCACGGCTTCCACAGCTCCACCCAGCTGTGCTACAAAGCATCTTAAAGTACAGGGGTGTGCCGGTTTGGCCAAAATCTAGCAATACATCCTCTGAGGGAAAACCAGGTTACAACCACCCTTCCCCCACCAGGTTCGGGAAAAAGGAAATTTTCCTCGAAGGAAAGTGAANTTTTTTTCTTCCCTCTCAAGCTCAGTTTAAAGGCACAGAAAAGGCACAAAATTAATTGTTTGGCATAAAGCCGTGATAGGGGATACACAGGATGGAGTCACCCCAAGACACGGGGTTTGGGACTTGGCTCTCCTGGGGACGTGGGAGCAGCTCCTGCTCTTCCACGGAGCGTCTGACCCAGGTTAGGATGAAGGAGACTCGGTAGAACAGAGTGACTGCTGCCTTTCACAGCCAGACACCGAGCTGGTGGCCACCCTGGGATGTCTGTCAGCTTCTTTCCCAGCTGACCCCATTTTTATATGTTCCCCCTTCACAGCTGGGCTCCAAAGCCTGGATATATTTCCTCCTGGCCTGCCATCGTGCTGATGGGATTTAAATATGAAAAGCATAGCTCTCTGTGCAAGTTCAGCCTTTGGTTAAAAGTGCAGGATGTTAAGAGGTGCGGGGTTTTTTTCAGTCTCTTGTAAGGTCTTTTTCAGTGTTCCCTATGAGCTGGCGTTGAAAGTCTGTGTAATATAACGATCCCACACGTGTATAGGAAATATCCCTCCTCCCTTCAAGCAGAGTTTTCCCAGCTAATTCCACAGTTTACTCCATTAAACCCTTGCCATCCTTTGCCATGAGCTCCGGAGGTTTTGCTGCCACATGGTGCATGTGGCTGCTGCTTGTGTATCTGCCTGGAATTGACGTGGGCAGCCTTCATCTCCTGCAGCCTTTCTGCAAAGATCAATGGGCTTAATCCTTGGCCTCCAGGATCTACTGAGCTCTCTGCCTCTTCCCCTCTGGTCCAACTTTTCCTTGGCAGCCTTTGAGTAGAAGTTTCACAGAATTACAGGCTGGTTTGGGTTGGGATGGACCTTAAGGATCATTTGTTCCACCCCCCATGCCATGTGCAGGGACATCTTCCACTAGAACAGGTTGCTCCGAGCCCCATCCAGCCTGGCCTTAAATATTTCCAGGGATGTGATGTGTTTGGGAAAACTCTAGTGATGGGAAGTTCGACCTCCCTGCAGCTTTTGAAATGCCAGCTCCCAGAGACTCAGAGGACTGGGCCAGGAGTGTCCCTTGGAGTAGCAGGACCCTCTCCTGAGCCACAGCTCCCTTGGGCTGCCAAGGCTGGTGCTGCTCCTGGGCGGCTGCAACTGGGAATTATCCCACACCTTCGCTGTTGCTCATCCCCACCCAGGTTTGGAGGACTCAGGTGGCAGAGAGCTCCTTTTAACCCCCAGAATCCTCAGAATAAGAGTAAAAAGATAGAAAAAGGGAGCAATCGTGGGTCCAGCTGCAATTTTACAGCTCGTAATTGTCTCCTCCAACCCTTTACTCAGATTTTCCTGCATGGGTCAGCCCAAGGCTTCATCCACAGCCCAGTTCTGTCAGGGGGGCTCTTCCCATTGTCTTTAGTGGGCCATAAATGCAGCTCCCTGAAGGTGACCCTCAGCTGCCCCCTCCCTCAGCACCAGGCACCCCTGTTCCCTCTGGGATGGCATTTCCTGGCTCAGGAGCCTCGGTACAAGGCAGGGACAAGAGGGGACGGTCAGTCAGGCTGCAGACTCTGTCACACACATGGCTTCCTCTGCCCAGCCCAGAAAAATAACAGATAAAGCAGGGATGGAAGACAAAGAAAGAAAAGAGAGGCAGGAAAACACCACGAGGAGAAGGCTATGGCTGTAAAACACATTTTGGCACGAGCTTCCCCCATAAACTGCAGGCACAACGCAGCGGGGTGAGCGGGGAGGCAAATTCCCTTCTCTCTCCCCAAACCACGCACACCTCGCTGCTGGCACTGTCACTGCTGCCACCTCGGTGTCCCCGGAGAGGGGCTGCCAGTCATTCAGGGTGCTTTGAAGCGGGCACAAAGGAGCAAGTCATTTGAGACGCTTCCTGCCTGGTGGCCTGTATCAGCTTGTGAATCATCCCGACGCTCCCGCTTAATCCGCTTGTGGATCTTTGAAGCCTTTTCTGTCTCGCAAACAAATGATCAACTGCAACTTATTTTTAATCCATTAAAAGGTTCCAGATATTCCCCCCCGCCCTGTAAAAACAAAATACCCGGCTTTGGAACCTCAGGGAGGAGCGAGTTTTGTAAGTATTGACTTGGTCTCTGCTGAGCACAGCCAAATATTAGCATCAATTTGTGAGTTGCTTGCAAGGAAGAAATGTCAAAGGTTCAGCTTTTGCTGTGAGCTAATCCTGGCTATTAAAATACCAGGATCTCAAGGAAAGGAGCTGCAAGACGGTGTCAAAATGTCTTGGTTACAGCATTGTGCATGGCACACATGATCCAAGGTGACCACAGAGTTGGGGCTGGAGTTGGGAGAGAATTCCAGGGACTGTTGTCTTCCATTTGCAGCTGGAGGTACCTGGAAGGACACGGCTCTGCTCCCAGACATTTATTTAACTACCCTCCCTTTAAGTTTTATGTGAATTAATTGATGCTTTCCATTCCTTCTTTCGTGTTTTGCTCTGAACAAAAAACCTAAAATTACAAAATCCAGCTGAAACTTAATTAAAAACAGCAAGTTCCATCTGGCCTCACATAAATTATGGCCAAAGTTGCCGTTTTAAAGAACAGTTGTTGTTGTTGTTGTTGTTGTTTAATGCTGAACTATAAATCAGCTCAAATGGAGCTCAAATCAGCTCAAAATTGGGATCGGGTTTGCTCAAGGAGGTTGAAAACTTGAGCAAAATATTTTGGGAAGAGCTCAGCTGAACCCTGCACTTGCAAGGATCCAAGAGAGCCCAGGGTTTTGTGCTGGACATTTCCCAACACCTAAAGGGGCTCTGAGAGAGATGAAGAGGGACTGGGACAAGGGCCTGGAGTGACAGGGCAAGGGGAATGCCTTCAGACTGACAGAGGGTGGGTTTGGATGGGATACTGCAGAGAAATTCTCCCCTGTGAGGGTGGGGAGGCCCTGGCACAGGGTGCCCAGAGCAGCTGTGGCTGCCCCTGGATCCCTGGCAGTGCCCCAGGCCAGGCTGGACGGGGCTTGGAGCACCCTGAGACAGTGGAAGGTGTCCCTGCCCACTGCAGGTGGATTGGACTAAATGACCTTTAAAGATCCCCTCCAACCCAGACTGTCCCATGGTTCTGTGTCCAGAGCAGGTGCCGTGTCCAGGCCCTGGTGTAAGAGCAGCTCGAGGGCTCTGCCCTGCTCTGAGTCACCTGCTCTTTGACTGAACCTTAAATTACGTTGCTCTGAGGGTGGTTTTAACCACATAGTCTAAAAGTCCCTCCCATGGCACTGAGTTTTGGTTTTTGCAAGCAAAGCAAGTCTGCATTTCACACCCTTCCCTGGCTGTGCTGGCACTGGGGAGCTGCAGGAGAGCTTCTCCTCCCCACGGCCCCCAGTCTGGGTTGTGGTGCCAGCCTGGCACTGGGTGCTGCTCTCTGGGAGCTGCAGGTGCTTGTGCTGCTGAAATGTGGGCTGAAAGGTGAGAATACAGTCCCTAGACCCAAAATGTGTCTCCACATGAAATGGGGTCCTCAGCCCAGAGAGGTCTGTGTCCTTCCCAAAATGACAGCCTGGTGTGTGCTTTGGAAAACTATGATTTATTTTTGTCTCCTGGGGATTGAAGGGTTTTCCTTCACCATCACCAGCAGTGAGGAATGGGCAGCGAGACCCTGGCACTGGCACTGCTTGCTGCAGAAATGCTGTGGGTTTATGGTCTGTCCTGCTATCCAGCTGTGCATAGCACAGGAGAGATCCTGCGGGGTGGGTTTGGAAGAGGAATCGGGAGCGAGATTGCTCTGACACGAGGAATGAAAAGAGCTCTGGTGAGCAGTGGGGCTGCAAGTTGTGTGAAATGAGTCAACTGTCTGAGTGTAAGGTGCTGCTGCCCTGGGGAGGCTGACTGGGCTGGTTTTTGGTATTTATTTAATCGCTGCACATCTTTAGGACACAAATACTCAGCTGATCCCTCTTCCTCTTTGGCTGCCTGCACCTTGTGGAGCTGAGCATCCTCCTGTGATGTGTAAATGACGAGGGACTGCTGGTGATCAAAGAGCACTGGCTTGATAGACACATTTCAGCTTCCTGTTTGATACCCGGGTGGCATTTCCTATCAGCCCTCGTATCCCAGTGTATCTTTTCCAGAACATGCATTTACAGGATTAATTCTCTTCAGGCAGCCAGTTCAGTGGGAGCCATTCCTTCTTCCAGCCCTGCTTCTGCCAGGCTTGCCATGGCAGTGCCTTTGCTTCTGTGAGTAACTGCAGGCACCCCAGGATCCCCTGGGATGTGGTTCAGATGTGCAAATTCTGCTCTGAGCAGGAGTGGGGGATTAGGATCGAGTTACTGGGGAAAGTGTTAGTCCTGTGTCGTGGTAGCACGAACGGAGCAAAATCCCAATCTCCTGCCATGTGGAAAAGAGGATGGGGGAAACACAAACTGTCCATCCCATCTCTGTGAGATGGGGCAGTGCTGGGGAGCAGCCACCTGCCCCGGCAGAGGGGTTGTGCAGGTGCAGCCTGTGCCTGGTTGTCCCTTGGACCAGTGGGGTTGGAACCCCCAAATCCTGTAGTGGGGTTGTCAGAGCCTGAGGAAATGCTTCGAAACAAAGCTTTGCCCTCCATGCAGATCTCAGGTGTGAACTGGAGCACTTCTGCCGTGGCTGACTGGAAAATCCACAACAATTCAGAAAATCCACAGCAATTCACATCACAGGGTGAAAAACATGGTATTTTATATTATTTTTCATTTTTAAAAAGACAACTAGAGTTACTGTTCTTCTACTTTTGTCCAAGGAAGGCACCAGTCCAGTGTGTGGGAAATGCTTTAGCTTTGTTCCTTTCCAATATTTCCTTTTGCCTTTGGTTACAAAGAAAAAGCAAATCAGCCTCTGCCCCTGCCACATCCTGGAGGAAGTTGCTCCCTGCGTGCAAACCTGTGGGAAAAGGGAATTAATTATGGGTGATTTGGATTTAGGTCCAAAAGGCTCTTTCTGTTGAGGGGGAATCTATCTGTAGGAACGTCTCACTTGACTTTGCATTTGTTCCTGTTTTTCTGGGAGCTGGAGCTGAGGTCTGAGGTGTGGGCACAGCCTCTCCCAGCCCTGGAGCGTGATGGGCTCCAAAATGTGGTGGGCAGAAGCCAGGCTGGAGGGAAGTGATGGTTTGAAATGGGGTCCTCAGCCCAGAGAGGTCTGTGTCCTTCCCAAAATGACAGCCTGGTGTGTGCTTTGGATAACCATGATTTTCTTATTCCCTGGAGACTGAAAAGTTTTCCTTCACCATCTCCAGGGGTGAGGGATGGGCAGTGGGACCCTGGCACTGTCACTGCTTGCTGCAGAAATGCAGTGGTTACTTGGCCAGTCGCTCTTTTCGCACTGTTGAACCTCCCAAAGTGATGAAAAATACCTCAGACCCCTGAAAGCAGCAGAGAATGTCCAGCATTGGCTCCAAAACCTTTCAGGAATCACAGGCACTTTGATCTCCCATCACTCCACCCCCTTCTACTTTCTGTTGTTTAAGATTTACCAAACGTTGCATCTCCCCGCATCAAAATTCACCTTTGTTTTGCTACAGATAATCACAGGATGGTGATAATAACAATAAAATTCCTAGGAAATCTCCCTGTGGCAACAAGTAATTGACCCAAGAATTTTCACTACAAGGAAATTTTTTTTTTTTAATAACCACACAGCACTGGAGATGCTCGTCCGTCGGGGGATGCACCGCTATTGTTCTCATCAGTCCTGATGCTTTGCCTTCACCCTTTGAGTTTTCTCAAAGGATTGAGATTATTTGGCTTCTTTGAAGAACAAAGGATAAAGAATTTTTTTTAGATGACTGGCTATTTTGATCTGCAAGGTCTGCACGCAGTGTGAGGGAACAAACATCACTAAATCATTAAGGGAAAAGGGAAGGGTATGCATAATGGAAAGAGAAACACAAAAGCCACCGAGTCCGGTGGTTGCAGCCGAGCCTGGGCGTTGTTTCCAGCCCCACTGCTGATCCTACACGGGGTTTGTGGCCTTGGCTTCTCCAGTTGATTATTTGGCACCAGAACACTCACATCCACTTTGTCAGGTTTAGTTATAAGTCCCGATTCCTTCGGAGAAATAAAGGACATTGAGTAGGATGTCTTATTTAACCAGCTCCTGTCTTAAAATGTAGATTTGAAGTGTCATGAAAGTGTCTGTGAAAATCCACACTTCCTGTGAAAATCCAGTTTGGCTGCCTGGACTCCCTGTCTGTGGCTGGACTGAGGATGCCAGCCCTGGGTACATCAGAGGGGACCTTGAGGGACACAACTGGCCAAACCAAGGTGCCCCTTTTCCCCCAGGAGCTGTAAGGATTTGGAGCTGGCCCTCCTGTTTTCCAGCTCCACAGAAAATCAAGATCCCTCAGAATCTGTTTGGCAGAGGATGGAACGCAAGCACACCTCCCATTCAAAAGTGCCTTTTCCTTTTGGGGAGATAAGAAAATATCACATGTTCTGAGGAAATAGGATTACCCTGTAATTAAGCAGAAACCCTCCTATTTAGCATAACAATTTTTTTTTTTCTTAAATTGAAGAGCGAATATTACCTGCTAATTACGGGGTGCACAATATACATAAAGCAATGGCTAATTTGTAAGTGAGTGTCTATTTTTGTTCTAGTTGAAGAAATTAAACTTTAATACAGTCATTTACCCAGATGCTTAAGTAGAAGGTGTCTCCTGGACTTCCAGCTAAACAAACAGCATCCTGCTGAGCTGGGTCCACGCTGATCCTGCCAGCTGGAATACAGCAGATGATGCTGTTGCTGACTTAAAAATGCAGTGTCCGAGCTCAGCTCAGGGTGGCCACCTAAAAGGAGAGCACAGAACACACCTTGAGGCTGTCCCAGACTGTGCAGGGCAGCGCAAGGAGGTCGTGGAGCTGTGAACCACAGCGGAATCCTGAAATGTGGAGGAGTTTTAGCCTGGATCCAAGCTCTGCAGCGTGCTCCTTGGCCAGGGCCTGGAGCTGTGCTGGGCTTCTCCTCGTTTTGGGGAAAAAACTGCAAACCTGGTGTAGTTTTGACAACGTTTGGGCTTGTGCAAGTGAGCTTGAGCTGTGTTGTGGCTGAAATTTGCCTTTTCTTGGTGGATCTCGGGAGCTGGTTTACTCGAAGCTGTGCAGGGTCAGTGAACTTACTCCCCTCAAATTCTGATCCCCCTGTTACCCACCAGTTTTAGATTTAGTCCTGCATTCTGCAAGCACTTTAGCACGTGTTTTGCTTCCCACACTTACCAGGAGTGAGTGCTCTCTCACACACAGCCAAACACATGTGCTGGTTTTCACAGCATCCAAGAGGCTGCCACAAATATTTCAGGTTCAACTTCCGTTCTCACATCCCATGAACTGGAGCTGGTCTTCTTCCAGAAACTGCCCTAATTGGTCACTTTGATGCTCTAATCCCCTTCCTGCCCTCTGGACACATCGACTTGTGAATGTCCCTAATCTTCAGTGGGGATTCTTCCCGGTGATTCCAGGGTCCAGATGTCTCCTGGAGATGAGGGAAGGTTCCTGACACACAAGTAGCTGTGTTGCTCGTGAGGTTAACAAGACCAACTTCTGAAAACACACAAAGGGGGAAAACTTCACCTTGGCTGGAGTGCCATTGCCATGTGGGAAAACATTCCTGGCTCTGGCTGGCTGTCCTTGAGAAAGGAGCAGTCCTGGTGTGCTGCACCTCCGTGTGCTGGCTGCTGGCTGTGCAGCAGGGTGACACCTGAGGGAGGGCACTGCCAGATAGCACGAGGCCTCTTTTTTTTCAGTAATATGGATTATTTTCCAAATTCCAGCAGTTCTGTTCCGCTCTCACCAGCCCAGCCTGGCAGCTGAGCAGGTTGGGTTCAGGTCTGCTCTCCTGCCTGAGCTTTGGGTGCACAGGGCAGGGTGTTGTCCCTGATTTGGGGGGCAGGACGGTCCCTGTCCCTGGTACAGGAGGCTGATGTCACCCTGTGGTGGCTGTGCTGTGCCCTGCCTGGGAGCAGAGCCACCCCTGTGCCGCTGCTTCCTGCTCATAGGAAAGAAATATTAAAGTCTACCTTGCAGGAAAGTGAGGCTTCCTCAATTAATAAACGTGCTCACAGGCTTGCCAGATGAAAGAAATGTAAAATACCTTGATAGCTTCTTTTATGATCATTAATAATAGTCTAAGTTACCTGAAAGGCACAGTGCGTGTCCCCAGCGAGTTTTGATCTCTTGTCATGCCTGGCTATGTGGGATGGGGAAGGCTCTGGCTCTTTGGGGAGTTGTTAGATGAGAAAACAGGCAGCAGATATTTCTCCACCCCCTGCTTCGCTCTATTCCCAACACTGCTTCGCTCCCAAGGATCAATATCTGAACTGAGAAATTATATTATTAAGCTGCATATTGTAATCAGACATCAAGTAGAGTCCAGTTCCCCCCTCGGCGCGCATTAGCATGCCCTGGTGGAGTGGTGGTTCTTTTGAAAAGATGAAGAGCATCATCCATGCAAAATATGTGGGGTGCAGGAGTGGGCCAGGCCTTGTGCAGAGCGTGTCTGACGACTCCGTGCCTCACGATTTGCATTACAGAAAAACAATCTTTTATTTATTTAAGTTGGAAATCCCTTTGCATCTGAACTTCAAGTGTGCAGCAAACACACTTTGATCATTTTAATGCAGAAGTCACTGATTTACAATAAATATTGTGTTCTCTTTTCATACTTCTTTTTGTTCTTTGAGGAGATTAGAGCAAAGGAAGGAAAATAATTTTTGACCTCATTAGAATTGCTCGTGGTGGAAGGAAATGTGCAGAGTGAGGAAGATGCTGGGCTTCAGATGGTCCCGAGCTAAGGACAGGCATTACAGCATCGATGGGTCATTAATTCCTGCAGCTGATTAGGGCTGGGTGAATGACTCTACTCGAAGTGCCTCTGGATGGGGTTTGGGGGGGTCTTGCTGTTTTCTGTAAAGCATCAGGAGGGGATGATGGATCCTGGGACACATCCTGGCATGGGGTGCACCTGATAATTTGCCCTTGAGGGGTGCCAGGTTTGTGGATCCCTGAAAATCACCTATTTTCTCTGTGTGCCAGGCTCTGAGCTTGTGCTGCCGAGCTGAGATGGGGACCAGGATGAAGCCCAAAAGGGGCAGTGAAATGTTAAAAAAGCAGCAGCTTTTCTGGAGCATCAGGCATGGTTCTGCCCTCAGGTCAGAAATTTTCCAGCCAGCAGGTTTGGTGGTGTCTGTGAGAGATCAGTGAGCTCGGGATCGGGTCAGGCAGCAGCTGATCCCCTGTGATCTGTTGAAGCTGATTTTTGGCAATGGGGGCTTTGCTGGAGCATTGTGGTGGGTTGTGCTGCTGCCCAAAGGGGCTGAGCTCCCCCACAGCACAGCTCCTCGCAGCTTCCCAGGGAAGCTTTCATGTGGATTTGCAGAATTCCTCCCCCGTTTGGGGGTAGAAATAGATACAAAGTGGATACCTAAAAAAAAAGAAAAAAGCCCAAACAAAACCCAAAACAAAAACAAACAAAAAACACAACAGAAACAAAATCCCCCCAAACATTAAAAAGCCACAAAAGAACCCAAAACCTCAAAACAAAGAAACCACTCCCCCCAAATCCCATCCAGCCCACCTCGAACAAACACAGCTTTCTTCTGGAGCAATGCAGTGTAAAGGGAAGGGCTCAGGTCCCTTTATTCCCCCACTGCACTGACACTGATCCAAGCTGACTCGGGGCTTTGTGGCCTTCCCGATGTCAGGAGCAGCAGGTCCAGCTTCCAGGTGTGAATTCCAGCTCAGCCCCCTTTCAAAAGGGGCTTTTCTTGCTGGGCAGGCTCAGAGAGAAAACAGTTGAACAAAAGGATTGTGGTTTGCTTTGGGGTCGCTCCTGCCTTTCCCCTTCTGTCCTTTGCTGCTCTTTTTATTCCCTTATTCCACGTGGGTTCCTTTTACTTCATTCATCGTGGATTTTTTTTCCTTTGTTTGTTTGTTTGTTCATTTGTTTTTTGGTTTGGTTTTTGTCTTCCATCGTGGAGCAAACCTATGAAATAAAATTCCTGGTCTAAATTTCTAAAGAAAGACCACAAGGAAACTCAGGTTGCTTGAACTTTGCTCAGGGGTGTAACTGGAACCAGTACGAGCCACAGGGGTATTGGCTGCACCAGGCAGGTTGGTTACTACAGGCCATAAAGGGGTTATTTTGTATTTGGTCAGAAGTTCCCAGCTGCTTAAACTGTTGTGTATATTAAATTTGCAGTCCTGAGCATCAGGAACAGATGTGGGGAATGGGAAGGATGGATTTGCTTTTCACAGGGAGGGATGTGAGTAAAGAAACTGAGAGGCATCTTTGGCTTCTCCCAAAACAAGATTTCTTCCAGTGTAGGGACCTCAAAATCCAGACCACCATCCTCCCTTTCACTCCACGCTCATTTATTGTAATCCAGGGTTGCAAGCAGGACAGTTTAGCCCAGAAGTGAGCCACTCAATTATCTGCTACTGTGCTACTTCAGCTACAAAGAGACCAGAGACACATCCCCTTATCCCGGGCATCTTGGGCAAACAAAGCAGGGGGAGTTAGTGGCAGTGTAAACACATTTAAATTACCCTCTTTGCAAAACCCTGATCACTCATTATGGTCAAATCCAGCTGGATGGAGCCAGAGTGACACTGGAAGGTTTTTGTCTGCTGGGAAAATGTGTGTTGGAGAGCTGTGAGCAGCAAACCCAATGTCACCGTGCCCTGTCCTGAGGATGTTGAAGTCCTGGGCTGGTGAGCAGTTGTCCTGCTCCATCCTGGCTTTCAGCAGGGTCTCCTGGTGAGGTGTGACTCTGCCTGTTCCTCCCAGAGACGGAGCTTTGCACACAGTGATCGTCAGTACTGCAGCTCCCAGGGTGCTTTTCTAGTGGGGGCAAATCTGGGGAGGGACAAAACCCCAGAGATAATTTACGACCCCATTTTGCACCCAAATGCATCCCCTCCTTCAACCTCAGCAGGAGGGGAAGACCAAGAAGGGCATCTTGGGGACACATTCCCACCCTGTTCCCACCCTGTTCCCACAGTTTTCCAGCTCCATGAAGGAACTGGCCCTGCAATGGGTACTGAGGATCCTCTGCAGGGCACACCTGACCCTGCCAGCCAGGCTGATGGCTGTGACCCTGCAGGCGTCCCAGGGCAGGTGGACAGCACAGGACACCTCGTTCTGACCCAGCAATCCCAGTTTGGGGAGCTGAAACTCCACAGAGACGGTGGGAAAAGTCAATCCCACCAAAACTCTGGTGGAAAAGCAGCCGCCCCTGGCTGCTGCTGTATCCCCTCCATCCCCAAGGCGTGTGTGGGAGGTGCTGTGCAGGGTTTCCCTGCAGTGACCCCTCCTCATCCCTGCCTTGTTCCAGCTGGGAAGATGCTGGGAGCCACATCACCCCCAGCTAGGGACAGAAATCTCAGCATCCCTGGGAGAAGCCTGCCTCTGCCGGTGCCAAACTGGGAGAGTCCCGAAGCTGGAGGGAAGGAACTGGGAGGAAGAGGTGCAGGACCTGGTGATTCCACCTGCATCCACCTCTACCTGCATGGGAAACAGCCCCAGGTCCCTCCTTTCCCCACAGCCCTGCCCGAGATGTTCGAAAAGGAGCAGTAGTTTTCACTTAAGCCTCATTTCCTGTCAATTTAATGGGATGTGATCATGCAATTCCCTTCATGCAGTCAGCAAGATTTGCTGGGAAAACTCTCTGGGTCGTGGTGGAGTTACAGTGGGCCTGAATTCCTCCTTTCCCGTGAGTGGGTTTAGGGAGGCTCCTTCCAGGGACGGCACCAGCACATCCTGAGAAACCTCCACCAAAGCTCAGACAGCATTTTCCAGTTATTATCTAGTGGCTGACTGAGTTTAGGTTTTCTGCTGACAATAAAACAGTGGGTAAAAGGAAGTGATTAGCAGCTTACAACTATATCTAGTTCCTCCTGAGCAAAGCTCTCTGCTTTATTTTGGGCTTTGGAAGATGAACTGTACAGTGTATTGTTTGAAAAGGCGTCCTCTGTTTTGGAAAATCTCCATATATTTTGTTTCCATGTTATCTGCATGGTTGTAATTAGAAAATTATGTGCCTGCTACATGACCTCCTCATAAAGAACATATTTAAAGTGAGACAATAACATTCAATTCCCTTTCTAAACCATCAAAAAGAAAATGGTTTTCAAGGCATTTCTTCCTCCTTCCCAATTCCCTCCCTCTGGCCACTTGGGTGGTCTCATTTGACAAGTTTTACTATAGAGGACTTTTTTTTTTTCATGGACAAACATGTAAGTGCAGGCGAAAATCTGCAACTGGGAAACAAATGCTTCCCCCCTGCCTTCCCCAGGAAAAACTCAGAGGCTGAATGTCAGCAGATCCTGGCAAAAGCAGGGTGAGAGGGAGACCCTGCAAAGGGAAATCCACCTTGGTTTTTTGCTGTGTACCTGCATTCCTGCTGCAAAATTCCCTAATCCATGCCCGTGGGAGGGAGAAGCATGTGCATGGCCCCTGAGGAAAGCTGGGGACAACGATGGGGACCCACCTGTGACAGAACCTCAGCCTGTCCCTGCTCCAGGGCAAGGTGAAATGCAGGGGATGGGCACTGGTGGGACCACCGGAATCTGCAGGTCTTGGATAAAATTGCATTGCAGGGGAACAAGCTGGAGCACTGCGTGCCTGAATATTTCTCAGAGGGAATAAGGAGCAGCCTTGGAGGCGATACTGGAATTAAACAGGAGCTGCTGTGAGGGGCTCATTGGAGCGCTGCTGGGAGTGTGAGAAAATGCACTTTTTTCCATGCTAAGGATGCAGAAGATGAGGTTGATAGTGCCTGTTTTTCATCACTGAATACCCTCTAGGCCCCAGAATCCCCAGGTTCTGTGGGTGTTTGCTGGAGCTGGGCATGGCTTCCCCAACTCCCGGCCGTGAGTGCCACACACCATGGGCTGTCCCCTGCTCAGGGAAATGCTGCTTTTGGAGGTCTGTCCCCCCTCTCAGCAGATCCCTCCGGCTCTGTAGCACCCTCAGACCCCAGGAAGGGGCTGTAGGTGCAGTGCAGGAGCAGGAGCTGCTCTCGGGGCTCTGCTGGATCAGTGCTGTTGGCTTTGGAGCTGTGATTCCAGGCTGACCCTGGTGTGAGCTGTGTCTGCACCACACCAGCCACTGCTCAGTTGCTTTTTTAACCTGCACATGAGCAGCTTCCCGATTGTAGTGCCCTGGATGACCAGAACTGCACATTTGCCTTTGCATGGTCACAGTGTCACATGGGAGAGGAGCACCTGGGAGAGAAGGGAGAGCAGAGCCAGGTCTGACACAGGTTGGAGACAGCAGAGCACAGGTGCACTGTGAGAATTATGGAAAACAGTCTTGCTTATACAGAATCAAATGGAATAACTGGGATAACTGTCCATTACTGAAGTGAATGATAGATTCCACTCGTTTGGAGGAGAGCAAAATGAGGACTGCAGTAGATTCCCCACTGCTCTGGGAGGATGCTGTTCCTGTAAGGAGCCACCTGCATCATGTCTTGGACTGTGGCTCCCAGGGAATGAACAGAACAGGAGCTGGGAGCTCCCAGCACTGAGCTTTGGTAGCCTCTGCAGGATCACAGCCCTGCAGACAGAGCACCTGCTACGAGCTCACCCGTGCTGATCAGCAGAAGTATGAGCATCATCATCCCTTCCACTGCTGCCCTTTTAGATCACTTTGCCCAGCTAAGAAGCCTTTAGTGTAAATGGGAATTTATATTCATGACCTCGGGCATCAGAGCTGGAAGGTATTTGCAGCCTCCACTTCTCCTTTCTGCTTGTTGAGCTCAGCCAGGCCGGGATGGCTGTGAAGGAACAGCACCTGCCCACCCCAGGCTGCTGCTCCTTTTGGATGGGGCTGTGCAAGCAGGAGCTTGTTTGCCTCCTCTTATTTTTAATGATCTCTTTGTTCACCAGCTCGTGTGTTTGTGCAGCAGAGGCCCCACAAGCAGAAAGCAGAGCAGCTCTCACAAGGGCAGCATTGTGCCTGGGGGATTTTCCGTGCTGTGGTGCCAGGAGGGCACAGGTGCACAGCCAGGGAGCAGGGGACACGTCGGGGCTGGTGGCAGCTCAGTGGCTGCACTGTGATCCCACCAAGCCTGTGCACCTGAGAGGTGTCAGAGGCAGGGATACGAGCTGGGCTTTCAAACAGGTGAGCGGCAGCTTTACCTAAAATCCCATAAAATAATCATAATAAAAATTCATGGAGCTGTAAAATGTATTAGGGAGCCTCCCACACAGACTCTGGAGAGGGGAGCTGTGCTGAGCTGCACCCTGTGAGAGGCAGAGCTGTCGCTGGGAAGTTCTCTTTAAAGCTGGCAGAACTTGTTTTTGCATTTTTTGGATTAAATCTACGTAGCAGTAAGAGCACCCAAGGATGGGTGAGTGCAGCAGAGCATTCCCCTGTCTAAACATAATCATAAAATGGTTTGGGGTGAAAGGGACCTTAAAAATCATCTGATTCCAACACCCTGCCATGAGCAGGGACACCTTCCACTATCCCAGGGTGCTCCGAGCCCCATCCAACCTGGCCTTGGACACTGCCAGGGATCCAGGGGCAGCCACAGCTTCTCTGGGCACCCTGTGCCAGGGCCTGCCCACCCTCACAGGGACAGATTTTTTCCTAATGTCAAAACCTGCCCTGTATCAGTGTGAAGCCATTCCCCCGTCCTATCTACACCTGCTCTTATTTCTAAACCAGCCTCTCTTTGCTCCCCTTTGCTTTTCTCCTGTGAATAACTCCGGTCACGGCCCTGCCTGCAGGAGTGGCTCAGAAAATGGCTCATTTGGAACAAGGTCTGCAGGAAAGTCACGTCCAGCTCTGGACACTGCAAACCTGGGACTGAGTCACTGGCTCAGTGGGACTGAACTGCCCGGTCACATTTACCCACACGACAAGAATTTCAAACACAACCCAGTTTTTTTTTGTCAGGCCTCTTCTGTAGTTAGCCATATCTCAGGAGCAGGGGAAACACTGGTGTAAAAATAATTCATGAACAATTGGAAAATTATGAAACCAATTGGAAATTATGAAAGAAAAAATGTGCCAGGTTCTGTTACAGCTCTGTGTACTCCCTGTCTGTCTGTCTGGGCCTGCAGACTTTGACACTGAAATGGCAGCAGTGATATTGTGAATATTTAAAGCCTAAGCCATCATTAGCATTTCCATTTAGGTTATTGCTTCATGTTGTCTCTGGCATTTTATCTTCACTGCAAATGAGGTTTGAGATCTCCATCTGGTCCTGGTGGACAAAAGCTTTCTTAGAGAAAGCAAACAGCTTTAGCAGCAGCTTCAAAGCTGTTGGAGTCTCATGTGAAGATGAGAAAGCATCTCTGAACCTGCTGGATTTCACATCCCATAAAACACAAATTGGACCATAATTTTCATGTCACTAAGTCATTCTACCACATTGGGCCACTCAAAGCATAATTTCTTATTTCTCCAGCTTTTTTCCTTTCATGTTTTGTAAAGCGATGGGATGGAGTTTACCCAAGTGGGCAACAGATTGAAATTCTCCATCTAAAAGGGGCCCATGGGATCCCTCTCATGAGTGAGGGGATACAGGACACGCACATCTCTCCAGGAAGGAGCTGAATGAAGACTGCTCTGAGTCTGTGGAGCAGGAACAGCACAGGGCTTTCCCCCCTGGGGCAGAGGATGGAGGTTTTCTCCTTCCCATGGCAGTCCTTGCCCAGGCGTGGGTGACATGGGCTATTTTGGGCAGTTTGCCTCAGGGATGCACAGCCACTGGAGCCGTTCCCAGTTCTTAACTGGAATCAAAGAAGTGAAATTCTCAAAGGTTAGTAAATAGACATTGGGTAGGAAAAATGGGGGAAAAAAAACCATCTTCAAGTTGACCTTATCCTGTGAGTCCTGTGGGGTTCCTGTGCCTCTAAAGTTCATCCTAATCTTTGGCAGTGTTGGGTTTACTGTTGGACTCGATGACCTTAAAGGTCTTTTCCAGCCTAAATGAGTCTGTGATTCCATTATATTTATAGCCAGATTTTGCTCCATATAAACTCCTGACACAGCCTGTGTTCATGGACATCTGGGTGGGCTCTTTCCAGCTGTAGCTGAAGTTATTCAGCACCTGGGTGCCACGGGGGTTCCAAGGGGAAGGAGGGAAGGTCCCACTATTCTCCCCTCAGCCTGCTCAAGACTTTAAATGACAATTATTTTATATATGGTATAAAGTTATAATCTGTTTTACCTATAAAAATGGGTTTATTTCAGTCATTTTCAGTGGTTTTTTCCTGCACAATCGAGCTCTTGGTGCCCCTCCTGGATGAGGGGTGAGGATCACACCTCGTACAGCCCAGTTTGCTGGGGATGCTGTCGCTCTCCCTACGGGCTGCTGTGGAATCAAAACTCCAGGGTGTTTTTATTTACTTGGAGGACAGGCTTTGAGTGACAGATCAAATGGCCAGATTTTAGTGTGTGTTAGGAAAATTAGTTAATTTGGCTAGAGAAATCAAGGTTCCCCATGGAGTTTGCAGGGTAGAACTTGCTTCAGATGGTTCGTAAACAAAGGGATGCGTTGCTAGGATTGTGAAGTTCAATGGATTTTGCTTTTGCAACCCACTGTTGCAGTTTTACTCTTTCCCTTTCCGTCTGGGAGATATTTCATTGCCTCTTATTTTTTGTTTTCCTTCTGATTTTTCTTTATTATTATTTTTTTTTTTTGTCAAAATTTTGATTTCTTTCAACAATCCTAACAGCGGGATTTGCATTTGCAGACTGTTTCAGGGGACATAAAAAAAAAAAAACCAAAAACCCAGATGATAAATAAATAGCAAAAATATCAAGTGAATTTTAGCAGAAGGGGTGCTGGGGGAGCCTGGCCAAACCAAAAGCATCTCGGCTAGGCTGGGCATGTGCATCCTTGTGCAGGTGAAGGTGGGGATCAGGAAGCAGAGGAGCACAAAGCTGTGGGAAGTGTGTGCCAGGCCGTTCCATGCCACAGCTGTTTCTCTGTCACCATTACCCTTAGGCACGGTTAAGCTGCTCCATCAGGATGTCCTGGCGTGTCTCCCAATGCCGTGGTGCTCCTTAGTGACTCCCTGGATTTGTTCTCTGGCTGATGTTGCCCAACAGACCAGGATTCCTTGATCTTGCCTTGCTTGGATTCTTCCATGAATTGCAGCCATGTGTCCAAGGCACTGAGCCCTTTCGCATAATTGGGCAATATTTGCATTAAGCTGAACTGTTCTTTCCCAAGTGTGGCTGCTCCTTCCATTCCCAGGAGTGCTGGTGTGAGGTCCAGGGCTCTGGATCAGGACACACGGCTGCGAGTCTGGGACAGAGGGCTACAGGGGAACATTTGTTCCTCGTGCTTTTCCCTGGAAGCAGCTGGTTTCCCTTTAGGGCAGGGCACTGGCTGTGCCTGAAGGCCTTTTGGAAATGGAGGGCAGGATTCAGCTGCCTGCCTGCTGAGTGGGGCTTCTTGTCAAAACTCTGCAGGGCTCTGCACTTGCAGGCTCATGTGAGGTTAAGGGCAGTGGATTTAGCTCCTCAATCCAAGCCAGTTTGGACCTGGACACGGGAGGATCAGCTCCTGTTGTCCTGGATTCCATGGAGTCCACACACCTGAGCACAGCCCCCCTGTGCCAGCAGAACAGGAACGACGGCTGAGGCTGCCGGGGAAACGTCCTTCCCACACTTTGATGTGTGTGATTCACTTGCCGGCTTTGTCCAGCTGGAATTACCCCTGAACCCTCTTTCCAATAAAATACTGATTTCATGACTATTCCCAGAGGTGGCATCTCAGTGGGTTAGGAATTGAGGCTGGTGTCAGCTGGCATGTTAATTGGCATTTATGTGTTTGCTCTGCTCCCGGCACACCAGTGCAAGACAATGAGTTATGACTTGCCGTGACTGGGTTTCAGAGGGCTTTTTTAGAGAGTGTTGCTTTTATTCTCATCCACTATCCCATCCTTTCTCCTGCTGTCTGTCTGATTTATCAGAGTGGTTTAACATGGGCTTGTTCCCCCCTTTCTCCTCCTCTGTCTCTTGCTGATATTTGTAAGCAAATCAACCCTGTTTTACATGAAGTGAAAGATAAAGAATGAGGTTGCTGTGTGCACTGGGCAATGGAGGTGATGACTGAAATGGCCATTAATGATTGTTCCTTGCATGCCCAGGCATGACTTTAATTTCCTTCTAATTCCAGCTCTGGCAATGCACACTGGTGGCACAGTCCACAGCCTCACTTCTCCTGGAACCAGCCCAAAACCAGGTCGTGCTGTCCCCGAGCTGTTGCTCTAAAGGGATCAAGCCCTTGGTTGGTTTCTAGCCCATCAGTTTGGATTTCCAAATGCAGTTTGTGACTCCTTAGATTTGGTTTTCACAGAGGTTACTCAAGGCTTAGTGAAAATGTTCAGTGTGGACATTTGCATGACCAAAAATTGAGACATTTAAACCCAACAGTCGTATCTGACAACAACAGTCATTAAGTAAGTGATTAGCTCATCTGTGACAGTGTTGAGACGTGAAAATGCCATAATTTTGGGTGCAGATGGGCTCTGTTGAGCAGGGCAGTCATGCCCAAGAGAACCACAGGTTTTGCCTGTTTTCAGTAGTCTCCTTGAAATTACATTTTTCTATATCCTTAACAACTGGCTCCTGTTTCTCCTCCACCAGAGAGGCATTATCAGAGCTGAGCAGCACTAATTGGAGAGGGGGAGCGAGGGGAAAGGGCACAAAACCCAAGAGGAAAATGGGGGAGAGTAGATCCCAGAGGCTAAGCTCAATACCATCAGACTTGGATGGAAATATTCCTCTTGCAGACCACAGAAACATGACTTCTGGTGGGAGTAAAAAGAGGGGAGGCACGATAAGGCTGGTGAAGTCAGTGCAGTTGGTGCAACGAACCCGGGGCCGTTTCCCAGGATGCCTGACAGAAGTTTCCTTCTGTGGGAAAAATCAGCGACTGGAATAGGTCGGGTTTTTTTGCCACGGCGAACCTATACTTAAGTGTGATTAAAATGCTTTTCGGCAAAGGAAATACCCTGTAGTTTAAGCCAAACGTGGGGACATCCTCTGTGCCTCTGATTGATGTTATGGTGGTTTGTGTGGTGTACTATAGCCTGAACCAGGCCCAAGTCAATTAGGCACCATTTCAAAGTATTTTCTCATGCAGCCCAAGGTTTTGCTCGTGCCAGTGAAATCCGAGACTGGGGGAAATGATAGCAGAAATGAATTCTCTGAGCGAGCGCAGCCGGGCCATCGGGTTAGCAGGCAGCAGGCACTGCAGGATTCCCTGCTTCAAGGAGCAAGATGCCTTTTTCAAGTTGTGAGATTTAATGGCCTTTTTGCTGAGATCAAGTGTAGTATTGGTTTAATATCTGATACAAGCTCCATCAGGAAAGTATATCCCCCCTTTGCAGGGGGACGAGGCGATCTAACCATGAAATAATCAGATCCTTACAGTTCTTTTCTACCCCTAGACCAGGTGGGATTTCTGCCCCAGAGACACCATCTAAAGCACATTTCCACTCAGCCTTTGACTGTTTGAAGCTTTCAGACAATCACAGTGTGGGAAAGGACAGTCCTTATAAATCTTTCGCCCTTTCAGTCCTAAAATATCATTCCTTGTGATGGAAGAGAGTAATAACATGTGAGAGCACCATCACAAGCCAGCCAGCAAAGGAAATAACAGGGTGACCTTATAAAATCAGGGCCCAAAAAAACCACCCAATTATAGGGTTAAATGCCACTGAAGTAATGATTCTCCTGGTTTATCTCACTCATGGTGCACTGCATTTTAAACCTAGCCACTGGGGACAAGTGAAATGGTGCTTAAATCATCAGTGGAAGGTTCCTTCGTGCTACAGGCATATTTCCATGTATTCCAAAACAGCCCTGCAGTCTGGGCAGGCAAGGAGTGAGCTTAATGCCTTTCTTTGTAGTTGGAGATCTTTGAAACTCTTATTTGATCGTTTCCCTAGATTAGGATGATTCTGGGCTGCTTTGGAGGAATGTGTTCCCCCTGCCCACCAACCTCCTCTCCCAAAGTGATAAGGCATCTGTAAATGAAAACACTCTCTGAGACTCTGTACAGAACCTCCTCTGTACACTGCTTTGAAGCAGAGCTGCATGAAGACCTCTGTACCGGCTGAAAATATCTTGCAAACTGATAAAGAAGTGCAGGTACAGCTAAAATCCACTGTGTAATGAGGATTAGTGAGCCTAAGGAGGTTTGTTTGGATTGAAGATTGAGTTGAAATGTGTGAGGCTTGGGTTTGACCAGAAATAAACTGAACTTGGATTTCATCAGATGCCTCCCGGCCCCCTCCTGTCCTGCTCCTCCTCGCCCCACTCCACGTTCAGAGTAAATACTCAGAGCTCATCATTTTAAAAGGAGCTGTTTAATTTTCCCACCGGCCCAGGTTCTCGTTAAATGTGCTGTGCTTCAGTACAATCCTCCACTTTCCCAACCAGCCCTCAGCTCTCTGCATCTCCCTACCCGTGTGCTGGGCTGTATTGATCTCAGATATGTGGGCAATTGCTCCGTGGAATACAGCCTGAAAGGACCCTGTTTGATCCAATGATGATCCTATAGCAGATATTCTGACTAATTGTATCCATGGAAATCAAGTGCACTTTAACTAATGAAAAAAAAAGATAGTGTGGTCAAAGCTTATTTGAAGAAATGACATGTTTTAAAACCTGACATGACTTAAAACAGAATCATATAAGTTCCTTTGCTAAAACACTTTCAGGATATATTAGGTATAACAATAGTTTTCTACATGAAAATGGCTTTGAAATCTTAAAAGAAAAGTATTTTAAAAGAAAAGAATTTTTGCGGTGCATTAAATTGGACGTGAATATGACAGATTTCAAAGACTGTCAAAATAACGAATTTACATCATAAATGCACAGGCTCCCTTTTTAAAGGCCTCTTCAACAACTCAGGAAGGCGTTTAATGGTGAGCAAGTTCAAAGTGTCATGGACTCCCACTGGTATAAAAAGGAGGCAATACCCACTATACTCTCTGTGTTTCAGATAATGTATCTGTCTCTTTTCAAGTTAATAAACTGCACTCCTGTCAAATTGCAGATAAATGAAAGCGACCAAGACATTGTTTTCCCCACATATTGCTAAGAAAGATATCTCCCAATATTTCTAAACGACCAGTATGCTAAAAAGAACTTGAAATGAATCCACCCTGCAGTTATTTTACAGCATCAAAGACAATGAAATTTCCACAGAGGCACTTTCTGAAGTTTTAAATGCTTTATTTCTGATAGCTGCTCATTAAGAAGCTTCGAAAGCTTTTTATTGTTTCAAAGGCAGTCATCTAAATTTTTAATCATTCACTAGTGCTATATGGTCACAATGTTACTCTCTAGCTTTAAAAACCCTTTTTTATTTTCTAACAGTAATGTCAACATAATGTTTTCCTGAATAATTGTTAGGTATGGCCTTACTCAAAGAGCAACTGTGAGGAGAGGAGAAAGAAAGGGAGAAAGAGGATTTTTTTACAGCTCCCTTTGGCAAGGGAGAGAAATGAGACACTTCAGGAAATTAAAGCCCAGGACCAGCAGTTGGCAGAGCTGGCCACCACCTTAAAACTCTGATCTTCTGGGATGGCTTCAGCTCAGTCCTTTATAGCTGGGGAAGTTTGTGGTGGGTATTTTTTAAGTTAACAATGGTGCTCTGCAGGCTGATTCTCGCTCTGTGACACTTGAGTGTCCTTGTGGATTGAAGAGAGTTTAGGAAATTTCCTGTCCCTGCCCCTTGGAGCTGCCTCCTGCCCCACCCACGGTGATCACCAGGGTCAGGTCCCACTGACAGGAAAGAGGTAACCCCATCCCATTCCCCATCCCCTTCCCCATCCCCTTCCCCATCCCATTCCCCATCCCATTGCCCATCCCATTCCCTATGCCAAGGTTAGCAGCGGGCACCAGCCACCCGCGCACGCTGAGCCCCAGTGAAGGAGCAGTGCCCTTCCGTGCCCACCGGCTCGGGCCCATCCCAGCCTCTCATCTGGTTTCACTTTGCTCCTCACTCCAGCACCATCAGGGACAGGATTTCTTTCCCTCTGCCTGGCCCGAAGGTTCTCACACGCCAGACACAGGGATGAGGTTGCAGTTTATTTACTCTACAAGCTTGTATTGAATTTCCCTCTCCAGAAACCACAACCCAGCCTCTCTCCTCTTGAGGGACTGTGAGTTTTCCATTCTCAGGATCTAAGTGTTGGACTGAACCCATGCTCCAGCTCAAGGCTCTTCCTTTCTTGTGCCCATATTAAAGTAGACTGAGCTCAGTGATAAAGGATCAGGGAAGAGATAGGGGGGACATTGAGGCTGACTCTGCTGAGCAGGGAAGTGGATCCCTCTGAATGCAGGCACTTGGCATTTCCAGCTGCCAGATTTCAGTGAGGATAAAAGCAAAAGGAAACAAAATACTGAGCAGCAGGAATGGCCCATCCATGGAGCAGCCATCACCTGCAAGAGACCATGAGAGAGGGGGATAACAACTGGCTCTTGCTGATAAAATGCTTTGCCCTCCTCTAGTGGTACTCATGATCTGAGTATCTCAAAGGAATGACAAATATTAGTACAACAACCTTCTGTCAGCTGTAGCCATTCCCACTTGAGCCAGAGGGTCAGGAGAGCTCTCCTTGCAATCTGATGGGATGGGGCACTTGCTTTAACCAGCAGCTCTTCAAAGAACCACATTTTCCATGCTGAATGTGTGGCTGTTGAATGGATCTCATCGGTTTTATGTGTTGTATGCAAACTGATTCCTGACACAAACGTATGTTGACACTTTTATCTGTCCCTCCCCAGCCTGGGTTTGGGTGGTTTTGAGCACACTGGGTTCAGCTTTCTGGCTTTTCCTGGTGACCACACCAGCACTTCCTTCCCCTCTCTGCCCTGGACCCAGGGTGTCTGTCAGCTGAGCTCATCGCTAGCAAACAGCCCAAGCACAGAAATTTTGAAATGGAAATAGTTTCAAGGGCATGTTGGGAACGTGAAGCCAAGGGAGGCGAGCACGTTCCCTCCCCGGCTCCGGCCCTCGGAGGCACTGGGAGAGGGAATGTGCTGGTTACAATTAACTCGTGATATCATGGGAACTATAAAACAAAACCAAGCAGTTGCTCTCCTCGTACCAAAGGCCTGGGAAAAGACAAGTTGTCAGCGTTCCTGTGGGGAGCAGAGCAGGAGCTGCTGGGCTGTCCAGCCCCTGGCCGTCAGGGCTGCCCATGCTCTGGGGCACAGTCCCTGCTCCCTGACAGCTGGGCTTTCCTTTAGTCTGTGTTTGGGTTGTGTCCTGGGATCTCTGTTGGTTTTCTTGGCCACCAGAGCCCACATTACTTTTCCTTGTCTGCTTTGGGTCGTGCTCTGATTGGTGTGGCCTCTCCTGTGATTCCATCACACCCTTGAGCCAAGCATCTGCCCAGCCGTGGGCTCATCCGGGTGGACCTGGGCAAGCAGCCACCAACATTCAGTGTTAGCCCTCTCCCCTTCCCCAATAAGCCCTTGGAGCACCCCCACCTCTCTTTGGGAAGCTTTAGTGGACCTTTGAGGTCATTCTTAGCTCTCAGGGGTCAAAGTTTTCTTGATTTTGATACTGAAGAAATCAAAGGATGACTGGGAGGAGAAGCAATGTCGTGAGTTGGTATTTGACAAGGCCTGTGGCTCCCAGCCCATCCTGGCAGACATCAGTACAGGGCAGATCCCTGCAGTGATCAAATCCACGGGATAGAACCACAGAACCTCTTGAAAACCAGAGTTAATTTGGCAATTCCTGTAAGAATCACATGTTAGAGAAGTAGTCTGTGTTTTGTGTGGAGAGTCCAGCATCCACCAGTCTGCAGCCATGCTGTGCAGGTGGGAAGGACCAGATCCCAGAGCTGCCAGGCCCCAAAATCCTGTCTCACCTCAGAAATCCCAATACTCACTGCATTGGGCAGGTATTGAGCTTTGTCCCCTCACACCGAGGAGCTGCTGCTCAGCCAGTGTGAAATGCCACTGCTGCCTTGGGAAGCCTTCATATCCTCTCTCCAAAACTCATTTTTGTAGAACACCCTTTTCCTGTAATGATAAAAGCCTAATTGCATCCACCCAGAATCCTGTCAGAGAAATAATTCCCATCCTGTGTCTAGGATGACCAAAGAAAACAAACAAGATGAATAAATAATAAAATTTGCAGGACATGTATTTTGCCAGAGACAAAACAGATTCAGATCTGGATGAGCTATGTTTGGAGCTAAGTTTAGAACTCAGGATTTTGGATGGACTTCTGAATATTGACATGCAGAGGCTCAGGCCTTTCTCACAGACTGCAAACATCCCGCGTTCTTGGCTGGTTTTGTGTCGGGGTCCATGCTCTGTTACCTTTCCAGGGAGAATTTGACTCTGGCCCCTAATGCAGGAAGAGCCAAGGGCTTTGGGAATAATTAGAAGCTTCATACGCTACTAGGTCATTTGGCCTATCTTTTGAAGCATAAAAGGAGGGGATGGAGTAAGATACAGCTCTTGCATCTGTGAAATTCTTTCCCATTGGCAACCTCCCTGCAAAGTCATAATTAATGAGGATATTCCAGTTCAAGATCTAAGTGCTATCACAGGCATTGGCTTTCCCAGACTCTGAGGTCCCTGCACTTGGAGGGAGATCCCAGCACAGTGTCCTGGGGCCCAGGCTGGATTTAAAGGCACTGCTCAGAGTGTGTTGGATGCAGACGAGCGTGGCCAGCAGCAGAGCCAGCAGCAGAGCCTTTCCATTTGTTTTTCCTGGCCTGGTGTGTGCTCAGCGCTGCAGGGTGAGCGAGAGGTCCCCCAGTGCCCATCCCACAGCACTGCCCCGGGCACTGGGGGGATCCAGGTGTCCAGGAGCTGTGTCCATGTGGCACAGCAGGACACGGGGAGTGCCTTTGGTGTGTTTGGTGCTCAGCTTCCTGAGCCCATCCCTTGCCCCTCGCAGGGAGCGGGGCTGTGCCCACCCCAGCTGCAGACCCGCAATTTTAAAGGTATTTATGTGCCTAACTAATCAGGAGCTGCTTTGCAGGATTTACAGAAAGGTTCTTCAGTTTCACTGAAAGAAAAGGGATTTAGTTTAGATGAGGCAGACCTCTGGGAAATCTGATGTCTCATGTATTCTTCTCAACCCTTCAGAAGAATTTGTGCCTGAATGTTCTCTCAGAGTAAGGTCAGTTGTGGCTGATGGGCATTTGAGACATCAGATCTTAATGTGGACCTCAGAAACCAGCAAACTTACTGGAGAGATTTCCTGCTGGTAAACTCTGAGCATTCCTGTGAGACACCAGCCCGAAGCACCTTGTGTGCTGTCACCTTGTCCCGTTGGCAGATTCAGAAAAGGCCTTGCAGAATGTTTCCAGCGCCGGGCCAGCACCAGAGCAGCGCTGACCCCTGCTCCCTCCAAGGATGGAAATGCAGATCCCAGCCCTCAGGCTGTGCCCCCCTTTGCTCTGCAAATACCCTGCGTGCCACATTTCTGTGTTGTAATTGCCAGCCTGGTCCCTGCTGGCTGTAAAGCTGTCCTCAGCAGGCCGTGATGGATGAGGCTGTGCTGTTGGAGTGGCCTTTTCTGGCAGTGTTGCTAACTCCCTGGCATGTTCCTTGAGGTGATCCTCTGCTGCTCCATTGCTTCAGAGTGAGCCACAATTCCCCACTGCTTTCACTTCCCAGTCGAACTGGTTGCTCTCAGGCTGCAGCTGATGTTTTCAACGTCGATGTCTGAAGCAAACACGAACTTTTTCCTTGAAGTGGGGAGTTTTACAGAGGCTACATTGGTAGCTGCAGATGGTCAGTTATAGAGAATACACCTCTATTCATTATTTTAAATTACTTGTCCATGTCTTTGTACCTTATTTCTTCTCTCTGGTTATTCTGAAAGAGTTAAACTTCAGCATTCCATCACTGCTGGCAAAATAGCTCTGTTGTATGGTATTGCTTCTCTTTCCTCCTGACTAACTTGGGTGATTGACTAACAGAATACTTAAAATATTTGATCTGAAATTTGCTTTTGGGTAACATTCAAGACTTTAAACTTCAAACTTGATTACTGGAGAGATTTCCTGCTGGTAAACTCTGAGCATTCCTGTGAGACACCAGCCCAAAGCACCTTGTGTGCTGTCACCTTGTCCCATTGGCAGATTCAGAAAAGGCCTTGCAGAACGTTTCCAGCATGACTGACTCGTCTCTCCAATGTAGCTGGGAAGGGTGGGACGTGCCTCTTTTAACTCAGACAGAACTTTAAAGCAGACAAAATGAGACAGCTTGGCTCCCTCTACGATGAATAGACAGAGATAGTGCCCCAAAGGGAGAGGCCTCAGCCCTTAGACTGACATTCAGGGGAGGTTTGAGGAGATGCCCTGTGGTGATGTCCACTCTCCACTGGTGATAGGAGCTGCCTGTGTGACTGGCTAACACCAGACACTTGACTTGCATGTGGCAGGATGGATCCCAGCTGCAGACCCGCAATTTTAAAGGTATTTATGTGCCTAACTAATCAGGAGCTGCTTTGCAGGATTTACAGAAAGGTTCTTCAGTTTCACTGAAAGAAAAGGGATTTAGTTTAGATGAGGCAGACCTCTGGGAAATCTGATGTCTCATGTATTCTTCTCAACCCTTCAGAAGAATTTGTGCCTGAATGTTCTCTCAGAGTAAGGTCAGTTGTGGCTGATGGGCATTTGAGACATCAGATCTTAATGTGAACCTCAGAAACCAGCAAACTTCTATTTAAAAAGAAGTACTTTATTCAGAGCAATTGAAAATAGAGGCTTTCTCCCTGCTTTTGAGCCATGTGTTCCTTCCCACTGAGGTCTCAGCTGCACCATCCCACCTTGCAGCACTTTGGTGGTGAGGAGAAGGCAGCAAGGGCTGTGTCCAGGTTCACTCTGGGATGTGCAGAGCTGGAATAACTCTCCTCTCCCCTGTAGAGACACCAGATATTTCCTTCTATTCCTAGAAGCAGGGAAAGGCACTGTCAGCCTTGACTTCCACCTCAATCACATCCCTCGACTGCTGAACCTGGTTTCAGAAAGGAGACAGCTTCATGCTAGCTCATAAAAACTCCAAAATAACAACAAGAAAGAAGCCCTGAACAAAATCCCTCGTGTGCTCAGGTGCAGACATCCCTTCCTGAGCTGTAATTTGTGGCTGTCTGATCACTTTGGAGCTGCAGCATTGATTTCCTCACTCCTCCCTCCCCAAGGCCTGGAGAGGGGCCACTCCACTCTCTGCACTTCTCAGCTGCTCTCGGAAATGCTGGTCCCTTCTTGAAAGCTGGAGGGGGAATAAATCACCAGCAACCTGACAAAGCTGCATGAAATTCAGCCACAGTAAAACCCAGCACAGTGGCTGAAGGCAGCTCCTCGTGGGGGGTTTTCGTGCCTGTACTGGTGTTGTGGGAGCTGTGCCACATCTGCAGGTGTGGGTTTGGATCCAGCTGTGCTCTGTTGCAGGATGGCAACTCGTCACATCTGGCTCCCCTTGATTGCACTGCTGAGAAACCAGCTTGTTCTCGTTTTGAGGTAGCAAAGATGGCAGAAGGTCCCTTTATTCACAGTAATCACTTCTGGTTGGGAGAGACAACAGCAAGATCCTGTAAGGTGGAGCTACCAAAGGTCAAGGCAGAAATAAGCTGAGGAGCTTTTGCACAAAGCATAATTAATCATCACAACACCCTTTCCATTTCTGTAGGGAAAGCTACTTCAAGCTGAAGTTTAAAGTTCCAGGATGCTGGTCCAGGCCTGATCTTCTGTGCAGGCTCTCTTGAGTCCAGCTTAGCTCTTTGAAGCTCACCCAAGCCCCTGAGCTATCAATTGTCTGTGAAATAGACATCTCTGAGGGTCTCACGAAGGCTGACAGGAAATAGTAGGCAACATGGCTTGAACAGAAAGGAAATCTTTGAGTTCTGGCCTTGCTGCTCTCCAAGCAGAGCACTGGATGGCCCAGGGATGGAGATGGAAGAAAGAAGGGACAAAGTGGAGATGGGAGTGGGTGAAGAATCTTATTTTTCTGATTTAATACTCAGCCACTGACTGGATGTGTAACTTGGGCCAGCTGCTGTGTAAAGCTCCCTCTGGACAGCCACAGGTTTGGGCTTTTTCCTTTTCCTTGCTTCTTGGAAAAGAAAAAAAAAATGCTGGAACGCCCTCACTGGAAAACCAGATGTGGCATCCTGAAGCTGAGTTTCCTCTGGTAAATAAATTCCATGATGAAACTGAACTAAACAAAGCTGCTAACAAACCTTGCCCTGCTGCTGAAGAGTTTTGTAGAGTTTTCAAACATCCTTGTGATGATTCTGTTCTTTTGCTGTTCTCCCAGTGCCATGTCGAAACATTACATAGACTTGAAAGCCCCAAAGACGTGGAAGGGGGTAGGGGAGGAGGAAAATACAAAGCAACTTGTACAGGCTGCTGGGGGGTGGGGGGGAGGGATGAGGAGGTTTTTTTTCCGCAAGCCCCAGTAACCACATGAAAGCTCTTTAAAAAGTAGCAAAAACGTCTTCTTTGTAGCAGTTCTAGTAGTGCAGGTAGTAAAAGCTGGTCTTAATTACCTGATGGAGCTTATTGCTGCAGGTGGCAGCCAGTCAGGAGCTGGAGTGCTTGGGTGGCCAGTTGTGCTGGTTTCCATAAAGCCAACAGGACACCTTGTCCACTGCGGCCCCCAGAGGAGACGCAGAGCAGGTTTCTGGAAGACATCGAGCTCCCAAAGGAGCCTGGTCTGGCTTTCTGGAGCCACCTGGATCCAAATGCGTGCAGACATGCGTGTCTGCCTGTAAACCAAAGCTGCTGGAGGAGGAATCACTGGTGTGACACAAACAGGCGCCTTCCAGCAGCCGGCACCGTGGGTGCTCCAATTAACGGTGCCACGGCGATCGCGGCTGCTCGTGGGTTCATTACAAAAGACAGACAGACATCTGCAGGTGTCTTAAAATAATGACTCCTTTTATCTGGTGATTGGCAGAGGTGGGGTGACAAGGATCTGCTGCTTAGCATAATCTGAGACTTTTTCTTCTCTTTTTTGGATACCGACAGAAGACACAACGCGGGCACCTGGAGCGGCGGCTCGGGGAGGACGGCAGGGCTGCAGCAGGTCTTTGCCTCACTCACCCCGCTGGAGCATGGTCTTCCCAAAGTGCTCAGCCCTGAGCTTGAGGAGGGAGTCACTTCTGGTCTCCATTGCTCAAATCAGCTGCTGGTGCTTTCTGAGGACAGGTTTTCCCTGCAGCCCTGGTGTGACTGCCAGGACGCAGACCCTGGGCTGACCCGAGTGCTCCTGCTTTGTTATCGCTTCAGTGTCTGGTCAGATCTGCTGCCATCACTGCCAAGGCCTTGCTCAAAACAGGGAATAACGGCAGAAGGTCCCTTTGGAATTTCCTCTCTTCCCAGGGCTGCACAGCTCTTCCATTGCTGGTCCCTTTCCTAAAGGCAAAGCGACTGCGCATCACTTTCAGCCCCTTCAGTCTCCCTGCCTTGGGAACATCCTGGAGCTCTCAAAGGAGGTAACTATTTCAGGGCTGTGCCCGTCCAGATCAATCGCTGGGATATCCATAGGGAAAAGACTTGTGCCAGTTCAGGCTTCTCCTGAGTCTTCAGAGATCCCTGAGGTTTTAGTCTAAATTATTTTTCTTATGCTAGGCCCAGCAATAGAAAATAAGAAGAGGTTATTAGCTATTTTCTAATTATACTCTGACCTTTTAGAGTATTTTTCAGTTATGGATTTCAAATCCATTTTGCAAAGTTTGGTGAACTAAGTCCCAGCATAAAGAAGTGCCACCTTCTTTTTCAGGTCAGAAAAGTAAAGTGTTTTCCCAAAACATATGAGGAGCTGAGCAGGGATTAGACCCCAGACCCCCAGCTCACAATCCCTTGCTTTAACTGCCTTGAGCTCATCCTTTGCTCATTCTGGTATGGGAAAAGCAATTGGGAATAAGAAGCTATTACTGGGGCAGGCAGTCTGTGGGGGATAGTTACAGTTTTTACAATAATGTATTATTTAGGACTGGGTTGCCATTTGAGATGGACTCAGGCTGCAAATTCAGAGGCACTGCTGGGATTGAATACTGAAAACCCCAGAGTGGAGAAGTGTTTGAGAGGAGAAGCATTTGAGTTTGAGGTTTGGGATCTATTACTGTGGATTCCCAGAGATGTCTGTTCCAGAGGTCTACGGCACATCTTCTGCAGCACTTATCTCTTGCCCTCAATATTTATTTTACCATTCAGGAGGAGAGACAGGAGGATTTTCTCTGTCATGCCATTATGATTCTTCCCTCTTATTACCAACTCAAGCAAAATTATTTACAGATCTAATAGAAAGGGCAAAACTTTCTCATTAAATTTTTTTTCGTGGCTCCTATTACATCGCTGTGTACTTGGAATGTGTGTCAAAATAGAAAAAAAAAAAGGGGTGCTGATGTGTTTTATTTGGTCTTTCATTTGAGGCTTGCCAGCTATTTTCAAACTGAACTTAAACAGAAGGCCACAAGAGTTTAAACCTGATTAAAAGGATGCAGGAGAACATGAAATGCTGCTCTCCAGAAGCTCTCAGGCTCCCTGTTAATCTGTGCTGATGCCTTTTGAGCATCGGGGTTAAGAGACAATAAAGAACATGGAGCAAATGGGATCAAGACAAAAAAAGTGAATTAGTGAATTAATGAAGAAAGATCTTGAGAAAAATGTCTTTGATACCTAAAAATAACTAATAGTGTGTGTTAGTTTAAAAGCATATTTTCAATGCAGGGATAAGTGCACGCAGCAGGGAGGAAAATACAAGAGAGAGGCTGGAGTAGAGAGTGTAGAGGGTGAATTTAACTGACAATAGATCACTCGAGCCTGTGGTATCGCGTTTAGAGGGTTAAAAGGCTAAACATCTTCGTATTTAATGGAAGATGCTCCTAGAATTCTCAAAAGCAAAAGATGGAGAGAAAAATCTGCTGCCTGGGAACTTGAAAGAGCTGCACTTTTGAGCCCAGAGCCTGGAAAGCTGCAAATCTATTCAGTGAGGAGAGCCAGTAGATCTGCTCCTTCTCTTCAGCCCCCCAGGGAACGGGCTCTGTCCCGGGGGATTTGGGGTGCTGAGGCTGATCCCAGGCGTGCTGCTCACCCTGCCCTGTGTCCAGGTCACTCCAGGATTAATCCACCTGCAGTTTAGGTTTGAATTAGGAATTTTCAAGGCCTTTCAGCCTTTATTCATGGACAAACACTCATGACCAACAGATGTGGAGGGACATCAACCAAGAAAGGTTTGCTTTGCTGACAGCACATCGGGCCAGCACTGGGTTTGTAGTGAAATATTTTGGGATTGTAGTGAAACACTTCCTACCACTTTGCTGAAAATTGCTCTTGGGTAATTAATCAGGCTGGAGTTTGCAGGGTCAGGACCAAACGGAATGATTATAACTCAGAAAACTACAGTAATGTGCTGATGGTTGTCTTTGTTAGAATTTTACCACGCAGTATTTGAATCAAAAAGTCACCTTTTTTTTTGGTAGGGAAGGCATGCTCTGTAGGTAACCTGCCCTCCCTAAAAACCAATAAATGGTGTTCTTGGAGAACAAAGATCTAAGGATGCTCTATAGAAAGGAATAACATGAACAAAGCTGTACCATACATTAAAATCAGCAAAACTGCTTAAGGCAATCCAAATGGATTTTTTTTTTAGTATTGTGTTGTGATGCTAAACAGAAAATGACAACTGTGAATAAGATAAAGGTCTTCATTGTGCATGAAAAATTCAAATTGTTACTTTAAGGAGCGATTTATTTTTTTTTAAACATCATAAAACATTTATGATAACATTTTACAAAATTAGGAAGGAGAGAATTGGCTTGAAATCTTCTAAATCCATTAAATTTTCATGTTGTTGTTCAAAGCAATGGTTAAAAAAGCAAGAAAAGAAAAAGGTCTAGAAGGCATGAATATAGATATTTGAATATATATTTGACAGCTTTATCTGAGAATCAGAAGTCTGGAACTTGAACTAATTTAGGGCTGAACAAAACTTTTATATGTGGGTTAGGCTGAGAATTTCTGAATGATTAATGACTGCAGCAGAGCATGAACTTTCCAGGCTACAGGGGGAAGAAGAGGGTCACTCCCAGTAGATACTGGATACAGCTGAGCCCAGAGACAAGGCAGTGAAACCACTCGGCTGAAAGTTCAGGGAAAATCTTTGCATCTCATGAGAAACCTCGAATTTCTCAGGTCTGAGTGGTTTTAGGCACGTTTGCAGTAAGTTTTGCCTCTCTCTAAACAGCTGGAGCAAGAATTATGCTCCAGGGGAAGGAGAAAGAGGTGGTGACTCTGCCAAGACCAGCAGGTCTCTGCTGCCTCATGGAGAGGCACAAAAATGAGGACCTGAAAACCATTTTCTGGCTGCTGCTGTTACGGGCTTTGGGTGGGCGTGCACCTAAGGGGGCTCTCCCAGGGCAGGATCAGGGATTAACCCCCCAGCACAGAGCAGGATGGGGAACCGCCCCGGCTGAGACGTGCTGGACATGGTTTTAGGTGAAATGAGTGCGGTTTTGTGAGAAAATTGGGAAATGATGGGCTGTGGGAGTACAGGGGAGTGGAGGAAGGAGGAGCTGGCGTGCCGGGAAAACCATGTGTTTGTTGAGCACATGCAGTGGGAATCACAGCTCCCACCGTGCCAGGGGAACAGGGCCCTGGCACCCCCACATGCCCAGGGCAGCCGGGCACAGCGTCCCTGTCCCCTCCCTGGCAGCTGGGAGCAGCCCTCCCCGCCGCTCCGAAGACAAGGCGCTCCCACACCGCCCACCCGACAAGAGCGGCAATTTGTTCCCTTTTAAAGCGCAATTAATTGTGGCACAGGAGTAAATGCGAGCACTTCAAACGAGCCAGTGACTCCGACTGGAGGAGTTGGCACTTGGAAAACAAACAGGAGCAGCAGCAACATCCTTGTGTGTCGTGCTGCACTCGCAGAGAGACTTTTGAAATCCCGGCTCCGCGCTCTCTGGTCGGCGGAGCCGCGGGAAACCCTGCATTTCGCCGGTTAGTAATTACATTTTTCATATTTTATTTATTTCCTCAAAAGGAACAAGTAATTATTACACAATGCTTCCCCCCACACCAATTTGGAAGATTTATCAATTATAATCTAGGAGAACGGCCCCATGTTAGACTTCAAATGCGTCTCATTAGAGATATTTTTTAGGGAGAGTGCTGGAAAAACAAAGAACTGCTGTGCTGTTGTCTTTTACTTCGCTTTAATGTCGGGTTCAGAAGTAATGATGTTGGGAACAATCATTCTTCAAGCCTCTGTTTCCTTGTGTTTACTCATTAAACACGAGAACCAGGTGCTCTCACGGGGAAATGCTCATTCTAACATTGGCTTTAGAAATCAAAAGTCTCTTCACTTTCACTAACAAGCACAGCTTCGCAGGGAAGGGACTGGGAAAAAAGCAGCCAGGACCTGCTTTAAAAATGGAATATTAGTGCCCAGCCCATAGAAGCTGTCCTGATTTTGGAGAGCTCTTGGTGGGAGGCATATGATTACAGGGTGTTCTCAGTGCCTGATGTTTGGTCTTGGTGTTCAGAGCTTCCCAGGGAGAGAGGGGCTCCTTCAGGAGCAGTGGAGGTCAGCTCCTGCTCTCATACTCCCCCAGAGGAACCTGTCCATCCCCACTGATCAGCCAGGGTACCCCTGATTATGCAGAGTGAATATCCCTGTGGAAGGCGGTTCAAGCTCTCTGAGCTCTCCTGAGCTGTTCAGTGACCTCAGTGCAGACGTCTCCTGCCATTCTGGACTCCTCGGGTCACGCAGGAGATCTGCCCAGCCTGCTGGGTACAACACCAGCTGGTGGGAATGGAGTGGGCAGAGGTCAGGGAGGTGCCCCAGGGCACGTCAAGGCTCCATCTGCTCATCCCTGAACAAGCACAGCTCCACCCCAGCTGTGACGTGCTGGCAGGATGTGGTGGGGTCACATCAGGGCTTGGAAGATTGAAAGCTCTTGTTGCTGGGGTTTCGTTGATGCCTTTTCCTGGTCTTAAAATCGAGAGGCAAACATGGTTAGAAGGGAAAAAGGGATTTTACCTTGGTATTTATTTTAAGGATCCTTAAGTGCAGCATGTCCAGGTCAAATGCACCTCAATGCACGCCACAATGCACACCCCGCAAAGATCTGGTATATCATTATAAGTGTTACTAATTAGCAAATCTATCAAAGATTCCCCAATGAGAGGCTCGAATGAGCCCCCCCTCCCCAAGGAACCTTCCCCTGGCTGGTTCTATCTCAGTTTCCAAAATGNGAACCTTCCCTTGGATGGTTCTATCTCAGTTTACAAAATGTGTTCTGGAGAGGACCTTGGGGTCTGGGGCACGCTGATCCCTAGCTATGAAACCTCTAAAATGTTGAGTCTCCTGGCTTGACAAACAAGTCCAAGAATGTAGGCAAAAAGCACTAAAGAACACAGAAATTGTAAAAAGTATAACAGGTATAAAAGAAAAGACAAAAAATCATCATGGCATCAAGGTCACTCAGTTTTCTTGAAGTCTCTGTAGGCAGCATTCAGGAGCCCAGGATACAGGTCCAAGCTGGGAAGCTGCTCTGGCTCTGAAAGTTTCTCTCTTATCTGTGTCCACAATATTCCCAATTTGGTGCCCCTATTGGCCATGAATCTTTTTTGATCCCTGAAGCAATGAGGGAATGGGAAAATTCAGGATTGAAATCCCACACTGCTTTTCTCCCACTGGTTTTTCATGTGGGGCATACCTGGGAATGTCCCATAGGGAACCAGAGGTTCTCTGTGGTATGGATAAGGGTGGGAGGGAGAGGAATGCTCTCCCTTTGGATGGATGCACAGAAGGTGGCATGAGTGCATCTGGACAGGAGGCAAAGAGAGCAGCTGTGCAAGGACCTTTCTGTGTAGAAAAGCCCCTGGGTATTTTCCTTGAATCCTGAAAACTTTCATATTACCATGGACTGAAATTAAAAAAAAAAAAAAAAAATCAAATTATTTTGCCGTAGAGAAGAAAACTTCCATTTCTGCAGGAAGTGATTTTTTTGCAAGATTTCAACCCATCCTAATTTTAGCTCCAGTTTGGTGAAGCTCAAGGCCGGACCTTTATTTGCACTGATTTACAGCAGCGTCCCCCCTGGGCTGCAAGGGACAGGAGAGGCAGAGGCAGCACCAGCCAGTCCATTCAGGTGTCAACCTCCATTAATAATTATTCAAATTGTCCAACTGCCCTAAATGGGCTTTGCTGGAGGGCTGCTCCCGTTCCTGGCCACTGCACAGCTCTGCTTGCCAAGCCCCTGAGCCTCTGAGCCATCCCATTGATGGAGAACCTGGATCTGTGTTAAAAGCTGTGAATCTGCTCTCCTGCTTCCAGCCCACCTTCACAGAGCCAGCCGCTTAAACTTTTTACTTGTCCTGCAGGAAAGCCTGTTAGTGGGAAGATATCAAGGGGAATCTGTGTAGATCTGATTGGCAAGCTGTGTTCTTAGTTCTTGGTGCTTTTTTGAGTCGTCGTCTTTTCCCCAGCAGTGCCTTTTAATTCTGGTTTTATAGCTGACCTTGTTACTGTTGTTAGTACAGTTTTTCCCTTTCCCTTTTTTTCAGCGTAGCACTTCTGTAAATGTTTTTGTTCTTTGTTCTAGTTCACTGTCCCTTTGAGGTTCCCTCTGATGTCTAGTCAGTGGCGTGTTTTTGATAAATTCTTCCCTAGCTGGTGCATCTTCTCTCCAGGTATCAAAAATCAGGGCAATGGTTATTGAAGGGACGCTCATTAGAGCGAGCCACGATTTCAGTGCTGCTGCCTCTGCTAAGGAGTGGGTGCCTCCGAGTCAACAAATGGGCCAGCATTTAAACAAAGAAGCAGGAGAGCTGCCCTTGCAGGCCCTCTGGGCAGCACCTCAGCCGAGCGCGGGGCTTTGAGCGCGGGGCTTTGATTGCCACGCGTGTGATGGGGAGAGCAGCAGCCCTGCAAAGTCCCTGCCAGCCACATCCCACACCCACCAGCACGGGGACAGAGCCATCTCCCCATGCTCCCACCCAGCCAAGCTGTGCTTGGAGGGTCCAGAGGAAGGATTGAAAGGTGGGAAATGGCAAAACGAGCTCTGTTTTGTACCCCTGTGCTTACGACTGCTGTGCACAAAAAGGGTGCCCAGATGGGAAAGTTCCTGAAGTTCTGCTGGCACAGCAGCCACGTTCTGGCCTTGGCTTCTCCGTGGGAAGCTGAGCTGGCTCTGACCCCCTCCATGGGTATGTTGACCTGAACCAAGTCCTTGGCTTCAACCTCAGCCCAACCAAACAATCTGTGCTGCAGCAGAACCCAAGTCACACAGAGTTCAAAGCGGTTTCTCTGTGTCTTGAGGGTTCAGTGTAAAGCTCTGCCTCCCTGGGAACCCTCTTTTTTGTCCACCTGTCCCCAGGCACCAAGAGATCACCCACTACACAAAGTATTTTTGAGCATGACGTAAGATTTACTGCATCTTCTTGAAGTCCTCTGTGGACAGGGAGCAGAGCAGGGAGGACCGGCAGCTCCGGATTCTTTGTGCCAGCCCAGCAGGGAGCTGCGGAATGTGGGGATCCTCATAAAAGGGAAACCAGCAGTCTCACCTCTGTACTTTCCCAGCATAGACATTTTGTCTTGGATTATTCAGGAACCTTTCTTGTGTTCTGCATGGTAAATAGGCTTTCCTTGAGTCTCTCATGTCGGAGGTTTAACGATGCGAAGGGCTTTGTTCTGGTTACACGGCAGAGAACAGCTCCAAGGTTTGTTTACACCAAAGGGCAAGGGCATAATAATCCTCTGTGTGCATCATGCAAGGGCTTGCAACAGGAAAGGTAACGTCTAATGACCTTCATTTCTTAAAACGCCTTCCAAACTCCTCCTCAGACACTAGAGGGTGAAGCTCTGCAATTCCACTGAAAAGTAAGTGACAGAGGGAAAATGAGCCATGGAAAGGTCAAAGACGGTGTCTGAGCCAGGAGACTTGGCTGCTTTGATTATGTCAGCGCTGCCCTATATTCTAAGAACCTTTAGGAAATTAAAGAAACTTTGAGTTGGATAAAGTTGTAAAGTTGAAGTTCAAAACAAGTTTGAGGGGCCTTTGGCAATGCCTTTTGTGCTTCTGAAATACTGCAAGATGCCGCTCTCTGACCAGGCAGGCCCCACTGGCTGTGCCGAGCATCCAGCAGAAATTCTGCTGGAGTCCAGCATGACACAGATTCCCAGGACCATCAGCAAAGCCACTCAAACAAGACAGCCTTAAAATAAACTCAACTTAAAGTTCTCTTCATGGCTTCACTTCAGGAATCGCACCAGCTGCCAAGTGCAAACGCTGGAAGTACATCCCTTAATTTAACATCAACTTTAGCTTGTTGCAACTTGATGGGCATACTCCAAATGCACCACTGCTTTGTTCTAACTCTAATTCGCTTCTCCACACCTGCCCAAACTGCTGGTGACTTTCTCAGTTGGATGCACATGTACAAGTCCTGGGGTTGAGCTGTGTCAGCAAACAGTGCTCCTTGTTGCTTTAAAAAGGTTGCAAAATGCTTGTTTGGTGCCAACGAGCTCCACGCAGCCAAAAATGAAATGCAAATAAGAGGTTTGGCCCATTGCTGGTGAGACTCTTCAAAGCCGGGCTCCCCTTCCTGTGATGTGAAGGCTTTGAGATGGAATCCCCCCAAGCAAGAGCAGCTCTCAGAAGGGGTGCCAGCACCTGGTAAAATCAAAGCTTTGAAGATGGGCCTCCCCATTGATAGAAGCCTTTGCATAAGTATCCTCCTATCTTCTCTGATGCCTTTCCAGTGTCAGCAAGCTGAGAGCTACAAAATCAGGCGCGGGGTGGGATCCCTGTGCTGCTCCCTCGCTGGAACAGCAGGTCTTGGCTTTGCTGGAGGCAACCACCCAACCACAGAGGTGGGTCCCACTGACCTCCTGTCTGACTCAGGGGCTGGTAGGTGAATCCCAGCAGGTCTGCTGGGGTGCTTGGAGATGTTATCACACCCCCACTTCCCCTTCTCTCCGTCCTCCCCCTGCCCATCCCTCCCCTGCTTCGCTCTGCCAGCACCATGAGCACTCTGGGGGAAACCCAGCAGCGCCATGGAGAAGGAGGGAGGGTTTTCTCCCAGACTCTTGCAGGGCTGAGCCTCTGATTCCCTGTGCCACAGGAGCAGGAACATCCCGCAGGGGCAGGGCAAGGTGAGAATGGGGCATAGCAGCATTGAAAGCACTTGCAGATCTCACCTGCTGAGCCCTAACAAGGAAAATTCTGCGTTTTGGATCTCCCTGAAGAAGATGATGGTGTGGGAAATGAGGGAAATGCCAGGAGTTGTGTTCAATGTGTAATTAGGGCATCTTCTAGTGGAAGTGCAATGACTTCAACCACCTCCTCCCCAGACTTTCTCAAAAAGAGAATCAATCACTTGATCCTGTTCCCAGAACCAGCCTCTGCTCCTCTTCCTCAGGTTGTTCTTCACCAAAGCAATGCTTTTCCTGCACCAGGCAAGGCACTAGATGGCTCACAAATTATTTTTTATTATTTGATTGGGCACTCTTTTACTTCAATGTATAACCTGCTGAATTACAAGGAAAAATTCTTTTCTGCTCTAAATTCTCTCTTACAGAGAAGCCTTAAAGCTCTGAGTTTTCCTCATCCCCAAAAGATTTCCACTAACAAGGCATAAGAAACAGGATGGAGTGAGGTTTCATCTCACTTCTCATCCTTTCCTCTAATCAAGCAACACTCCCTGCGCTACCTGTCTTGGAGCCTGTTCTGGGGTGAGGGTTGTCCTCTGGCCAGGAAGGATGGGGGTGGAAATGAAAAGAAAAACCCTCAGGCTCTCCCTGGGAGGAGGAACTGGGAGTGCAGTGGTTTGGGCACACGGGCCAGGAGAGAGGTGTTGGCTGATGAAGTGTCCATGCAAGTCCCTTGGTGTGTGGATGAAGAGCAGGAGGAGTCTGTGCAGCTCCTTCTGTGTTTCTCAGGAGCCCAGCACGCTCTGTGCTCCTGAGAGCGTGGCTGATGAGGGATGTGCTGCTCCTCTGCTTGTCTTTCTCCAAGTCCTTGAAGATCCAGGCCTCCTGGTTTTGGGATGCTTTGGGAGGGAAGTGGTTGCTTGTGTTGAAACACCCGGGAGAGGGTCCTGTGGGAAAAAAGTCTCTCATGAGGACCATGGCTGCTCTTTGCTCTTCACAGAGGGAAGCTCAGCTGGGTAATTTTCGTAATTTCAAAATGTTTCGTTTCTGAGCAAGAAATCCAATGCTTTTGTTCACCAGACCCCAAACTGGAACACTCCGTTAAACATGAAACTGGAAATATGTTAAAACTGCATATTATGGTCTTAATGAATTATCTGTTTTAGAAGGGGGAAACAGTGAAGAATTGCTGGCGTAAGTGTGGAATAAGATTTTTCAAAGGAATTACCCCAGCCAAGGCCCAGGATAAAAGTATTTTCAATAATAGCATTAGACCAAGAAGCAGCACAGCAAGAAATGCCAACTGTAGTCTCTAAATGCTTAAGCAACTTGAAATCTAGAGATGAAAAGGCACTGTACACTATTTACTCTTCTTAATGCTGAATTGTACAGAAGTACATTTATATTTTATACCTCTTTGAACTGGGAAATATGTATAATTCCCACAAGAGGATAAAGTATTTTTGCACTGAAGGATTAGAGAGGTGCTGTTTAAAAGACAGTTTCAGGTACAGCTCTGAAAGGGTCTTTGACAGCAGGTCTGGCCACTGCTCTTGTTCTTTCATTAGAGCCCAGAACTGGTGCACCACGTCTGCATTTCGCGAGCGAAGGCGCTGAAAGGGGAACATCAGCAGTCCGAGCAGATCTTAAGCAAATTGCTGCTATTTGAAGGCAGAGTTCTGCTTCAAAATCAAGAGGCTGATGAATGTCTGTGACTGCCTCCCTGCCTTTGTGATGGTCTCCACCAGGGTGACCCACTGGACCTCATCCATGCGCAGCCACAGCCTTTGTGAGGCGCTTCCACCGCGGCCCAGCTCCTCAAACCGGGGAGTGGGAAATGCTGGCTCTTGTGGAGTGCTCCCGTTTGAACCCAAGCCGTCGTCTCCTCAGATGCATTTCTCTGTTGGGAGGTTATTAGGAGTGACAAGCCTCTGGTAATGTAATCTAGCATTTGAATAAAGCAACGGCTGCGTCCTGCAGGTGACTCCTTTGTGGCCACGCTCGGAGGAGCAGCGCAAGGAAAGGGTCGCTCCTGCCTTTAAACTTCCTCGCCGTACACGGAGGGGAGAAAAGACAAATAAAAGCCAGGCAGTTTAGCTTGCACCATCACTGAACAAGTTCTATTGGCTCTGCTGGAATGGCTGGGAAGGGATCCTGCCCCTTCTGAAGCAAGGCAGCGCCTGAGCCGGTTTCATTTGATTGAATGTGTCATCAGATCAGACCACGAGCCTAACAAGGCCAGAAATATTTTCTTGGGATGACGGAATCCCATTTATCTGAAGGTTTTCTCTCCCCTGACGTCGCTTGCTCTGGGGCAGGGGGGCTGAGGGGATGCCAGGCGGGCTCAGCCCCTGCCTGCCCCTCTCCTCTCCACCCGCATCCCGTGGGCTTGTGCTTGGCTGATTGTGGGGAATTCTTATTTACTGTGGATCCAGCACTTGCAGCGGGCTCTGGCCGTGGGGTCGGTGCTGGTGGGAGGGAGCAGGGCTTTGCCTCCTTCAGCCAGGGATGGGGCAGCGAGTTCTAACCAGCAAATATCGGCGTGAAGCCTCCATTGTGCCAGCCCACCGTGGGGAGGGGGAGAGGAGCAGATAATGAGCTGCTGCATGATCAACCGCGAGAAGAAGGTATAAAAGATATAGACCATTAGAAAAGAACAAGGCTTTAAATGCCATCTGAGGTTTTAGCTGAAAAGGCCTTTATTAGGTTAAAAAAAAATCTACATTTAACAATATAGAGTACCCAGTCCTGTAGATTTCTACCGCAAACTCCTCTGAAGTAAACTACAAAGGATTGTGATGTTTCTTCTTTCAGACTTTTTTTTTTTAATATGAACTTTTTTTAAGGCACCGTATCCCAGTGAACTATCCTCCATTTCTTTTTCTTGCTGAAGCTGCAGATGTACATTATGCTAGTGTGAAAAAAAGCTAATTAAACTGCATAGACTCTGCAGGAGGCAGAGAAGGCCTGCAGTGCACGGGGGATGATTGATTTGGACTGTCACACAGCTCTGCTGGGTGTCATAACTTAGTGACAAATAAAGGATTACAGTGTCCCAGAGTAACTCTCTCCCTTTTATTGTTCACCAGACATCAAAGCACAAAAGCATATTAGCATTTTTAATAAGTAGTTAGGTCAGTCGTGGCTTACAGTTTGGAATTACTTCCTGTAAAACTAAAAAAAAAATGAAAGAAAAACCAAACTTATTGGTCGATTAAAAAATATAATACCCAGAAGGCAGGAGTGATTCTTCCATTGCTTTCAATTGGGAGTGCATTATTTGTCTAAAACATGTGGGGAATGCCAGCTCCCAGCCCATTGTCTGAAAGCGAGATTTCTAGCTAAAAAAATAATAGTAAGAAGTTGAAAACATTTTATCAGAAAAGCAATTACTGAACTTCTAGCATTCAAGGCCTGTGTGTTGCATTATTTGTGCATTTTCATGGGGAGCTTATTGTTTTCTGCTTACAATTAACAGTATAAAATGATTTTTTTTAAAAAAAATCACCTTATCTCTAATGAACATGTATCCTTGGAAATAAAGTTGGGGGTATCTTGTATTTTTTAGAAAGCATAATAATAATAATTTGAGGGTGTTTGCTTTGAATAAACAGAAGTTAGCTAGGAAAATTCCAGGATGGAATAATGAGGCTGGTGTTTTTATCGGGATACAATTAGCTGGGCATAAATTACACTGTCCTTTTGGAATGGGCAGAGCCTTTTTGGATGGCGCTGCTCTGTGGATGGGGACGAAATGGCACGGGCAGGATAAATCTGTGGGAATGCTGTGGGATGCTGGGCTGCTCCTTGGGCACTCTCTGTGTGTTCACGCTCAGCCTGTGCAAACCCCCAAAAACAGCTGGAAATTGTCCCCTCCTCAGTGGAGATGCCCCAAGTGACTCTGAGATGTTTATAAAGACCACAGAGGGTTTGAGCCAAACCTTTGTATAGGAGGATCCTGGCTGGAAAGACGTTGTCTGCGGCGGGATTGGTCAGAGCCAGGGATTGAGGGAGAGGTGAAGCTGGATGGCTCCAGATCTGCTGCTCCATCCATGCCCGTGGCAGTCTGAGATTCCCATCCTCCCCGTGAAGAGAAAGGCTGCGGTAAAGCTGCAAACGCCACTCTCCTCCTCTCCCGTCTCCGTGGCATAAAAGTCACAGAAACTTTCTCCACGTGTGAGGTGCAGCCGCTAAAATCAGTTCATTTACCCCAAAGCACCGACACACTTGACACGTTTTTGGATGGCCCGTGCCGCTGTTATCAGCTGCCGTCCCAGCACTGTCATTAGCAGGGTGCTGTTATCTGTTGTGCTGCTCTTTGGGAAATTAACCCTTTGCTGACTGGCTTCCTTTATCTTGGTGCTCCCTTATCCTGTTGCTGCTGCTTCACATTTCACTGGAGCGGGATCCAGCACTAAGAGCACCAAGGATGATTTTGGTGGCTGGAGCCCCGTTTTCTGCACCTACCCTGCAAGACAGGGGAGGGACTCCAGAGTTCCTTCTGCATTTTGTGGGGAAGTGCCACTTTTCAATGGGACACTTGGCTGAGCTCATCTCGGATGTGTCCCCTTCTCTCGTCACCAGCGAGAGCCGACGGTGCCACCAGACTCCAAAAATGGGAAAAGTTCATCCTTGTGTATGGACAGCAGCCTGCCCTGGGGCAAACTTCCATTACTCCCAGTTATCTCTTAAATTACAAATTTCCTTGCCCCTTCCTTCCTTTCCTGCAGCAGTACTGACTGCATTCCTGCCCCACAAGCACCGACAAACTTCCCTCTGTCAGGAGCAGTGGATGCTGGAGTGAAAAAGCTGCACTAGGAAAGAATAATGTGCATTTTTAAGCTGTCTCTTTATACAGTTCAGGAGCTGAAAATGAGGAGAAGAGCCAAGATCTCTGTGGAGCCCCAGCAAATATTCCATGGATCATCAGTGGTGCAAGACCACATTTGGGGAACTACTGGAATGGGCCACAACAGCTGTAAAGCAGATTCAGTTTTCTTATTATCCCTGGAGAGGTGTTTCCTCTTTTTTTACAACTATTCTCCTAATACGTCTTAAATGAAAGCTTCATTTGCTTGGCATGAAATTACCTTTAAAAAAATAATCAAAGAACTTCATTTTTCTTTACAAGAAAAAAAACCTGGCACTTGGATGCTTGTGTGACAGACACCTTATAAATACCTGTGATGAATAAAAAAATTGATAGGAAATCTTTCATTTTCAGAGGAAAGAAATGGTTTCTCACTTAAGATTAAATAATATTATTAAATATTGTCTTGTGCCTACAGAAAAGTCACTTAGGATACAGTGGAGATGTCCAAGGACAGAACAGTATTTACCCATCTGTAGGTGCCAAAACACTGAGACACAGTGCAGGAATTTTTGATGGTGGAATTTCCACCTAAATTTAATTTCCTTTCTTTGATTCAAATAAAACCTTCCATTTAATTTTAATGTAGCGCTTTTTAGTAAATCCAAGCTTGCCATTCTTCAGGGCACTTAAAGCCGTATCCAGAGCTGAATTTTGTGGTGTGGATCCACCATCTGCATCTGTGTGAGTTGGTCCCAGTGAGCTTTGAATATTGTGCATTCTTGGGGCTACAAGGACATGATGGAAGACTCTGTCCTCCCATTACAGATAAGCTGTAAATCTCAACAGGACACGGGATCTGAATGTAGGAGACTCTTAATCTTGGCAGGAGTCAGCAAGTCCCCTCTGTACTCACACTACAAAGGCAATTTGCATGAGGATTGCTGCAAAGTTTGTTCCTCAGAATCTTATTTTCTGCAGTGATTTCCTCCTTTCCCCACAAAAGAGACAGCAGTGCAAACTGATTCGTTTTCTGTTGGACTCACCAGCATAATTTGTGTATACCTGCTCTGCATTTTCCAGTTATTTTTCTGGACCTTTCTTGGATCTGGGAGTCTCTTCCTGCTCGTGAATCCTGTACACTCACTCACTCTTGTAATTTGGGAGGCTCCTGCATATTTGAAAGCGATGGTTTCATTTGTTTTTCCAAGTTCTTACTGAATCACTTGTTGGTGTACAAATGACATTCCAAGCAGCAGATTAATGAAAGCGCCTTTCTTCTTTGTACAAGTTGTATTACGTCAGAGATTTCTCCACACGCACACCAGTTCCAGTTATCTGATTGATACACTTAGACATCACGCATGAAATATGCTTTTATTCATGTATTTGTGTCTATAAACTGAAAAGGAGCCTTTATTCTGGAGGAAGAGTCCTGCAGCTCGGCACTGAACTGCACGGCTCCGTCAACAGTTGAGCTGGATGCTGGCCAAAACCCAGCCTTATCTCTTCCAGCAACATCGGTGCAAGGAACCACAAGAGGTGAATTTTGAAAGATCCATTTGGAGAAAAAGAAAAAAAAAAAAATCCAACAAAAAACCCTGCACAAACTCATGGTGTCACTTCAAATCCATGGCTGGGAGGTTGTGGCTGGTGTGCGCTGCCCCTCGGCAGTGGGATCCTCGTGGTGCAGAGGGGAAGCAAAGGGCAGAGTTTGTCTGACCCTAAAGATCCTCACCTGAGGGCTTGGCTCTTAGGGCTCCGTGTTCCATGTGCTGCACGGTGTGGAGAAGCTGGGGGGAGTCGGGAAGGCAGCCAAGGGAAAAAAGCTCCTGTGGGGCCTCCCATCTCAGATGTGATGCATAACCACATCCCAGGCCAGCTGGGGTTGGTGCCCACTGTTCCTGGAATTGCTTGGTGCGGGGATGAAGATGAGGATGAGGGTTTGCTGGGGATCTTTGTCCCACAGGAGCCTCAGCCAGGTGAGGGCACCGTCGGGCTTGGGGGCTGTCTCTCCCAAAGCCCTCCTGGCCCACAAGGCAAGACCTGACAGAGCAGAAACTGGTGGAGAGCAGAGAGAGCACAAAGACCAGTGCTCTGGTTCTGTGAGTGAACCTGAGAAGACCATCATGCCCAGAGCAGCTGTGGTACCCCGCCCCTGGAAATGTCCAAGGCCAGGTTGGACGGGCCTGGGAGCAGCCTGGGACAGTGGAAGGTGTCCCTGTCCATGGCAGGGGGTGGGATGAGAGGAGCTTTAAGATCTCTTCTCTGTTCACCTGCAGATCTGTGTGAGGCTGTGTGAACTGGGCTGTGGGAAGAGCCACCAGGTCTTTGAAGTCCCAGCCCATCTGCAAACAAATTGTCTAACAGCACCCTGGGAGAGGCTCCCGGGCTGCCATTGCTGGGACAGGCCGAGTCACGGGGCTCAGGATGTCATTTTGTGGTCAGGTTTGTGGCTTGCTGTCCCCGGGCTGCAGGTGTCCTCCCTGCTGAAACCAGCTGGCACCAGGAGCCTTCAGCCTGGATGACACCGGTCTGAGGGCAAAATGTGGCCTCGGGGCACTGTTTCCTTCCCTCTTTTTGTCCCAGGCATGGATATCCAGGAGAGTTTGCATGGGAAGCTGCGGTGGGTTTTCTTTCCACGCTGCAGGAGGCAGGTGGAGCTGGTGGTCGTTTGGACCAGATGAAACACTGAGGAGCAAGTTTCAGTTCTGTAAGAGCCACAATGTTCAAATCATTACATGTCCCACCAGCATCTGGAGGAGTTTGTGCTGGGCTGGGCCTGCATCTGTAATTTCCAACCCCATCCCAGGACTTTGACTTCCTCTCTGAAAAACACCCAAGACCTGCTCCGAGAGCCCATTTGCTAAAGGATTTCCATAATCCATGAGCCATTAACAACCTCACACAAAGCAGGACCTTAACAGGCAGGCCTGGCACAGAAGCCAAAGCCCACAGGGGCTTAATTTCTCTCCTGTCCTTCTCCAAAGTGGGCCACAGTTAATGCCAAAAGGGGTTTATGCTATTACTGCAAGAGCTCTTGGATCAAGCATTTCACTCACAAGCTTCCTATTTACTTCAGTGCTTTAACGCTCTGCTGGTTTAAGCACATGCAGCTCTGGAAAGAAGCAGCAGCATTTGCAAAAAAAATAGAAATAAAGACTTTTATAGAAATATTTGTGTGTCCTGTGCACAAGCAAAGCCTCACAATGGCCAAGAGGAGAAGCAAAGCCCTAAGTAATTTTTAACCAGATGCTTCAAAATATGGGGGGAAACAAAATGATGGCAGATCTGTGCAAATACCTAAGTGTGGTTTATATAAATACATATTTTTATATATATATGTATATACACACATATATTACTGGATGAGAAGGGGGTGCCCAGGTTTAGGGGTGTTTTGGGGAGCACAGAACAGTTTTCATGCTTGTGCAACATCAGAGCACTTTTTCCCCCCTTCTTTTTTTCAGCTGAGAGACGAACGAGCTAAAATGACAGCGAGAGGATGGAAAAAATAAGCAGACTTGGATCTGGACTAAATGTACTCGCAGGCTACAATGTTAATTTTACCCAGATTTGGTTTCACTTGGGGAAAAAAGAAATAGCATTTAGTCTCTCCTAGCTGTGTGCATAATGGATAAATGTGGCACTTGCCAGTGTCACCACGGCAGTGACAGGCACGGCCAGGTCGGATTTTTCTGCACTAATTACCTTCCACTGGAGAGATTTCCTACCAGCACGTGGCCTCTCCAAGCACAGGTGCTGCAGTAGCATCAGGGGCGAAGCTGGGAGCCTTCACTCCAAGTTCCCTTGCTCTGGTTGGCCTGAATCAAACCTTAATTAAAATGGGAGTGGTTTTTGATTTAATTGAGAATATTGAATCAATTAATAAAACACTTAAATGATTACACAAAGTTAACTGTGAAGAGTTTGATGCTGCAGCTCCTGCTTTAGCTAATTCCTGATTTGATGAGCATTCCCAGCCATCCAAAAGGCTCAGGTAATTAGCAGTTGATTGGGTCATAAGCTATTTTTAACCAACCACCCCTTACAGAGTGTGCTGCCTCCTCCTGCAGAAATGGAATATTTCAAAAATACTTTTGAGAAAAACAAGGAAATTGCCCCTCCAAAAAAAAGCAAGTTAAGGAAAAGTTATAGTAGGAATATAATTGGCAATATGATCTTTTTTTAAATTGACTTAACTGAATAAAAAGAAGCAAATGCTTTGTGTCAGCAGTGAGTTCGAAGCAGGCCCTGTTTCTGGTGTGAATTGCAGGGGTGTTGTGGATGGGGGAAGCACTTGAGGAAGTGTTGGCCTGTGGAAAAAGAGGCTGTGGAAAAAGGGGCTGTGGAAAATGTGATTGTGAACAGTGCTGGTGGCCAGCTAACAGGGCTGTTGTCCTTTTGGGGTATGGCAAGTACAGCTTCCTGTGGGGAAGCTGGTGATGTGAAGATGTCCAGGGACACTCAGGGACACCCAGGAACACCCAGAGACACCCAGGGACACCCAGGGACACCCAGAGACACTCAGGGACACCCAGGGACATCCAGGAACACCCAGGGACACTCAGGGACACCCAGGAACACCCAGAGACACCCAGGGACACCCAGGGACATCCAGGAACACCCAGGGACACTCAGGGACACCCAGGAACACCCAGAGACACCCAGAGACACCCAGGGACATCCAGGGACATCCAGGAACACCCAGGGACACCCAGGGACACCCAGGACACCCAGAGACACTCAGGGACACCCAGGGACACCCAGGGACATCCAGGAACACCCAGGGACACTCAGGGACATCCAGGGACACCCAGAGACACCCAGGGACACCCAGGGACATCCAGGAACACCCAGGGACACTCAGGGACATCCAGGACACCCAGAGACACCCAGGGACACCCAGGAACACCCAGGCACACCCAGGGACACCCAGAGACACCCAGGGACACCCAGGGACATCCAGGAACACCCAGGGACACTCAGGGACATCCAGGACACCCAGAGACACCCAGAGACACCCAGGAACACCCAGAGACACCCAGGGACACCCAGAAACACCCAGGGACATCCACTGTTCTGCCTTATGTCCAAGTCCTCCCGTGGGCAGAGCAGAGCTGGGCCTGGGGATAAGAACCAGGCACCAAAATCCATGGACTCCAAGGTTTCTGGGAAATCTGTCAGGGGATATTGTATCACACACAGTGGATGCAGGGCATGAGAACATGTCTGGGTGACAGCAGTGAGGGGATAGGGGAGGGAAAAATCACCTTGTCTGTGAGATCCTGCTGTTCTTTACCTCTGTGGCATCCTCTGGTTCGGTCTGAAGGAGTTTTTGCAGTGGAGGAAGTGTAATTTCTGTTTGCCTCGCACACAGAAAGGCCTCATCACGACACCAGGGGATGTCCAAAGGGGGCTTGACCTTCCCTCATAGCACAAACATTAAAATATTCTGCTGCAGGATCACAGCGACATCTGAAACTTTCCTTCATTTTCTTCCCCCTCCTTTTTTCTCATCTCTTTGGGTCCTTTGGCCCATATGTTGCTAATTTTCTGTCTTTTCAAAGCACTCTGTTTCATTTAAAGTCAGAATACATTCTATTCATCACCATGAATTCTAGGGAAAAAAGAGATCTCAAAGGTCAGTGTTCCCCTTAATGTATAAAATAAATGAGCAAAGCACTGGTTTTTTCCTTTAGCTTATTACTTTTCTTAATCTACTTTTTAGGTCTACTGTGGGAGATCACAGGAGGGACTTAAGCAGTTGCTCTTAGAAAGGATTCTTATATATTCTTGCAAGAAAGGAGTCCTTCAAAACTGCAAGTCTTTGTAGTTGGATCTGCTGAGCCAGACTTCAACCAAGCTAGTTACTGGTCAGCGAGCTGGGGTGCCACTGCAGGGACATCCACAAGTACCCAAAGGACTTCACTTCCCAGGAGCTCACTTTCACTTGCTGCCCATCACCTTTGCCCAGGAAAAAAAAAAATTCCTTCTTCTTTGCTAAGATATTGCAGCTACACCCTGAGATCCGTGCAAGGGAGAATAATGAGAGGAAACTGTGGCATTCCGATTTTGCAGTAGTATTCCAGTAGATCTTACCAAGGGGCAAGTTAAACTCTTAAAATGACTCCAACCCAAGAAAAGCACATAAGATGATCTGCTTGGTTAAATTCTGTTGTTGCAGAGGGTGGGTTCTTTGTAGAAAGCCGTCATGGGATGAAATTCTAGAAGGCCTTGTGGTAGATCACGGTGCAGCCTGCAAAGAGTTAATGGCATCTGTTGCCCACTATTTTCCTGCTTCTCTACAGTTTGCAGTGACAAGAGCTGGGCTTTCCCCAGCTGTGACAGCGACAGCAGCCCTGGGCCAGCCCACGCCAGCCCTCGCAGGCTGGAGTGACCCAGGAGGCGCAGCCAAACCCAAAGTCAACTCGAGAGCCAGCTGAACCTTTCTTTACAAAACCTCAGACCACATCAAAGTGCCTGGATTTGTGTTCTGTTATGAACTGGGAGTTTGGGCCAAGTTAGTTAAAATGTTCATCAAGACTCAGATCTTTGTAGTGAATCTGGGCCTGAGAACTGAGCTAACCCTGGTTTGGAGTTCAAAGCAGCGGGGCGGCGAGGCTGGAGCGGGACCATGGGGAGCTGGTGGCTGCATTTCCCCCATTCCCATTGCTGCTTCACACCATGGATGGCCTCGCTTGGGAGCCTGAATCACCCCTAAAATTTTGCTGCTGCTCATTTTCTCAGCCACTTGGCCAGAGCTGTGGCCAGAGCAGGTCCAGCTGAGGCTGCAGCCTCTCCCCTGGGCTTTGATAGATGCGGTGCATGAGACCTTCTGTGCACCTTCCCACCTTAACCCCATGTGGGCAGAGTCCTGCTGCTTGTTCAGAGCACTTGCAGGGTGACTCGACCAGTGAATAATCCCAGGAAAGTTCCCTTCAGTGCTGCAAGATGCCTACTCTCATCTGGCAGCACTTCAGGGCTGGCACTTCATCAGTGGATGAACAAAGCCGAGTAATGCAGTACAAGTGAAATTATTGCAATCTGGGGTATTTCCAAAACAAGAGCCTGACCAGAAAAAAAAAA